>LOND01001734.1:66992-78387 GCA_014220965.1 Paragonimus kellicotti | reverse complement strand
TTTTCGTTAAGTCTGAAAGTTTGCGCTAAGTATTCAAAAGACCTTGTCACCTGTCACATCAGCGAATCTTCTATTGTAAAGCAAATGTTCGCAGCAAAGTTCCTAATATCATGACTAACAGATCTCCACTGGTCAAATTCCCCCTGTCAACGAAACAAAGCGCAATGGCGTGCAAAGCGGATATATTAACAATACATAAATTCATTTCGCGACAATACGTGTGTAGGTGGCAAGTGAACTTCGGAGGTCATAGCAAGTTTCATGCTTTCTGAAGAAGCCTTGAGTAAACTGGTGACCAATCAGGATACTTTCTCAAATAGTGAAGATATTCGGAAATGCATCCCAAATTGCATTGTAGCCTGGAAACCTGTGGTTAAGTATTGAACAGTCTACAAACAACAAATTAATATCTACTGCAGAGCTACACGTAGTCCGTGAACACTGCAACACCAATGCCGACAGTTTAAGCAGCGGAACAACCTCACGTTTCTCAAACTTACCAAAATGGCGATCAGTAAAATGAAACTTGATTGGATATTGGAGCAATTCTGAAAATATTAACAATTCCACCTCAAACATGGTTCGATCAAATATACCACAAATCTGGCCGGGAAAATGTTGCAATTATGATGTGTAACGTTTTACCGAAGTGGTCAGTGGTCCACGAGAATTGGGTCACTGAATGCAGATTGTGTTGAACAAGTTTCCATAGCGCGTAAGAAATGCGAAACTGTGAACAGAAACAAGAAGATATTATTAATTTGGTGTTTATACACTGTTTCATACATAACCACAGGTTTCCAGGCTACAATGCAATTTGGGATGCATTTTCGAAAATCTTCACTATTTGAGAAAGTATCCTGATTGGTCACCAATTTACTCAAGGCTTCTTCAGAAAGCATGAAACTTGTTATGACCTCCGAAGTTCACTTGTCACCTACACACGTATTGTCGCGAAATGAATTTATATATTGTTAACATATCTACTTCTCACGCCATTGCGCTTTGCTTCCTTGGCAGGGGAAATTTGACCAGTGGAGATCTGTTAGTCATGATATTAGGAACTTTGCTGCGAACATTTGCTTTATAATAGGAGATTCGCTGATGTGACAGATGACAAGGTCTTTTGAATATTCAGCGCAAACTTTCAGACTTAACGAAAACAAATGCGGGCAAGAAGGGACATGAAACATATGCGTACTGAAAGCTTGCTATGCTGCTACACGAAAGCAAACATAACTTGTGGAACTATGCAAATCTGCCGGCTTTATGGGACTGATGCTCGCTTTCTGGGAAATGCAACTGGAACTGTTTGTCATTCAGCTTGTTCTATACATCTACCAACTGCCAATTTTAGAGAGACTTGCACGCAAGTCTCTTTCGATGCCACAAGTACCACAATAACAACTATTTACATGCCATCAGATTACTCAGTCTAATCATCATGGACTGTTTCTGAAAGTTTCCATGAATATAACTGTCAATGGGACATCACCGGTATATAACGTTATTTAAGCTGCATATAACGAGCCTTTCAAACACTTTCATACAACTATGTCAAACCGTTAGTTTGATCAGTTCCAAGAGCTGTAGTTCTTATGGTCACCAGCTGAGACGTTTTCCGTATTACTCAATACAGGGTTGATCTTAAATTCGATATCGTTTCTTTGCACCTGTCAAAGCAACATCCCCATAGTATTCCACACAGTGTTGATAAAATGTCCATGAAATTTGACACTTTTACTGCCCCGCGACGAATATCTCCCATAAAAACATTCGGAAGTTATCTCTTTCTAATAATCAGATGAGAACCTCGCCATCTTTTACTGATTTTGCTAACCCTCCTGCATCTTAATCTTGTTTTCACCTACGTTTCAGTCCTATTGCGTCAATATAGGTTACTGGAGTCATACATGAGCAATAGGGAAATCTTTTGGGCTGCATTTCAAGAAGACCAACTCCAGATGAGAGCTTTGATGCCAGACTACAGCGTGGAATTCAGAAAAGCAACTTGGAAAGTAACTAAATCATGCAACTAATTATTACCCGTGGGGAAACATTCACATCTAGGAAGCAAGTTACAAAATCAACTGCGACGGTGTTTTATTAGATTTGTACAAGCTCAGCTTATGGATATAACGCCCAGATGGTATAAAGACGTTCTTCGTACATAGTTCCTGTTTTATAATTATTCTAAAGAAGTAAGCCACTCTGTATATCTGGTGGAACCTCTTGTTGACAAAAGTATTGATCAACTATATAATGCACTTCCTTTCTTTCTCCTAGTTTCATCACAATTCTCCAGAGCATAAAAGACCGCCAATAACTCCAACCTCCTGAAATTCTATGCACTGCACAATTAAATGGTTCCCCCATCCTTGCTGTATTTGTAAGACACGTCAGTGTAATACTTGGGTCATATATAAACTATTAACAATACGGCAACGGTTCGTCTGTCGTACTGGGTAACCGCAGATAAGGTTTTGTTGGAAGTCCTGTACCAAAAATGCAATCAAATCTTGTATGAATTCAATTGTCAGCTACATACATAAATTGATTCACGGATATGTGCAACGTTTGACATTCCACATTACGCACCACACTGTCGAATTATTTCCGAAGTATTGTGCAAGTGATTTGGAATTTGTCATGCACCAGGTGGACGAAACGTTTGTAACACTCTCGTTTATTCGTGCTCTATGATCCAGTTCTCGATGGAAACGCTCAACCGAGAAGATGTCCCAAGTATACTCGTTGTCACAGTATGGAGCATGACCGGTAAGATGAAACCTTGGACAACTACATCTTCAGTTGAACAAGAAAACGAAGAATGACGGACGCATATTGCAACGCTATTCAACGATCTCTAAATGAGACGTCTAGTTATGAGCTGGAGTTGAGAACATCGGACTACAATCCTACTGCAGGAATTTCTTTTCTTTTTCCATCAACTAATCAAGCTATGGAGCACAAGAGCTACTCGCCAACGTTTGTATTCAGCCGATGAAAACAGCAATAGTTAACACGAGTGGCATCCATCCACTTGGATTCTAGTGTTTAATGTCGATCCGTTCAAGGTACGTGCAATGGGCGGACTTCAACTAGACAAGTACTTCCACGCACGTTTTGACTTCTTTTGCTCCAATGTTCACACTGATATTCACACACTGATTTTTCTGGTTGCCATCCACTATGAAACAAAGATATTGTCGTGCAAGTATCAGCGAACTACAGATGTAATGCTGTCCATCGCAGGTGGAAAAGTCAGGATTGATTCACAATGTGCTATGTCTGAAGCGAAATCTCATGATTATTCGATGTCAACAATGCCTCCGTGTTTCTTCGAGCGACTTGACGCCTACCATTCCATCATGATAATCTGTGGCTCACGTTTTGTCTGTGTTCAGAGAATTTGGAACACCTGCCTAGGATAGGCAAGTTTGAGAATGTCTTTCCGTTATTATAGACACGTACGGCCCAAGGAATGCATCCACAAGTTTACTAAAATAACTGTGGGCTCGCATATTCATGGTTTGACTTCAATTTAGCTCGGAACAGAAATACGGAACTCGGAAAGAATTCAAATAGTTTCGAGGGACGTTTCGCGTCAAATAAACCAAACTAGAAGACGGCATGATTTCTACTTCTCGTACTTACAATAACACGATGTATCAACTACTGAGGTATAGCACTCTTTAAAAAGAAGGCACCCTCCTTCGGTGTCCAAAAAATACCCGTACAGTTGTAATGACCACAAAAACAAGCTTGTACCAGCCACAAAGTTACAGCCAAATTTTATGCTCCATATATGTTTTTCCACGATGAATTAGATGAAACCAACGAGCGACTTTGTGGAGGGACGTTAAGTGTAACATTGAAGAGATGAGGTGTGATGAGATAGCAAGGTTGCCTGAAAATTACTGTTGTTTCAGAAGCGACTGTTTGTCATGAGTCAAAACAGTGCCAGGTATTTGAAAGCACAATCCTGTAAACCGTTCACACATTCACATGGTTCCCCGTATTTTTTGGACACTGCAGGAGAATGCCTGCCTTTTAATGAGTGCTGCGCTCCAGCAGTTGATAAGTTATGCTATTTCGAGTGCGAGAATTAGAAATCATGCCGTCTTCTAGTGTGGTTTATTTGGCGGCAAACGTCATTCACTGTCATTTGAATTCCTCCTGAGTTCAGGAGTTTTATTCGGAACAATTGAAAATGAAAGCCATACAGGATAATCAGAATCACGTTTCTAGTATTTAGCTCCATATCACAGGAAAACTGTCTCACGTGGTTCATAATTTCTCGCGAATGGATAGAAGACTGTCGTCATTGTGTTATCATGAAAGTGGAAGTCACGAATGAAGACTATCATTTTTAAATCTGTTTTAGTCCTGGTAGCAAGAAACAAGTTGTAGGCAAAGCACGCATTGTTGACGATCAGAATAATCCACCGTGCAAAGCCGCTATGCATTTTCGACACTAGAATGTACAAGCCTTTGAACTGATAAGAACAGGTTCACGCGAACATGCTTTGCCGTTCGTACTTTCTGCGTAACGTGAAATATAGGTGGTTGGATGGTTGTTAGCAAATTATTTTCCATATTCTGAAAATTCGAAAGTTACCATCGAACATGGTGGTATGATCAGTTCCGTATGACGTGCTACATCGTGTTCATAACTTTGAACGTGCCCTTTTCAAAACTAAAGCCGTTAATGATTAGCCTACATGTGACCTTATTGTAAACATCTCCTGTTCGGATGGATCCGGAGTAGTGACCGAAGTCGTGAGTTTAGTATCCGTGAGGTCACTATTAGCTAGTTGGGGAAAGCTGCGTCGAAACTCGAAGATTCCGGTTACGTAACAAATCCAATTCGACATAGAGAAACCACCAAATACCCCTACGGGATGTTGCTGTTAGTCACTGTTCATGCGGTAGTTGGCGCTGGAGTCCGTCAGCGCCAATATAAAAAACCGGAACGGCACTAATGCAACTTACTGTGACGTGTTTAATAATTTAAAGAAGACCAAATGGTCAATATCATCGATTTTCTTCTTGTAGTGGTATATGAATTAACCAAATTACTCACACGCAAGCATCAACATACGTTCATTCTGTGAAATAGTCGACGGAGAAGGCGATGTACTTGTTCCCGAACATAACCGACAGCCATGCTACAGCTAAGTAAATAATAGTTATGAGCAGATATTCAGTGGATGCCACTCTCAGTGACCATCAGAAAAGTACTTCAAATACATTGGTTTTGCAAAAATCTTGTGTGCAATCCAAGATGCTTATTGACGTCCGTTTACTTTACCTCGTTCTCGTTAGCGCACGTTTATCGATTACTATTTTTGCTGCACAACGCTTACTCATCCTTGACGAACAGCATAAACACCTTGAAGCAGATTAAACTGAAAGTGATGTTCTATGACTCAACTTATCACTCAATACAATTCACCCTTCCAGTAAATTGTGCCTTCTGGGAACAAAGCCCCGAGCTTAACTAGAGGAAACATCATGTTTGTGATAAATCGGTTGAGCGTGCGCACAAAAGACACGTAGGATGAATCGCTTCAACATTGTTCGAAATGTTGGCACTGTAACTCAACCCTCTGTCATACATGTAACAGATAAGCACCAACAATGATGGAATATGCGTTTAAATGAATGAGCAAGTTGAATTGAGCCAAGTTCTGGAGGACAAAGAACTCGTTTGAATGACAAACTGAAAATGCATTGGTGCAAAGTTTGCGAGGAAATTTATGCTAGGCTTATCAAACTATGCTGGCAACTAAGTTTTTAGAATGTTCGGATAAGCTATCAACGCTTGTAACGACATCGACGCCTCCTTAAGTAACATTGGTGGGTGAACCTTCCCGTAGGCGCATTGCATACCTTGACGGAGGCACTACCTCGTCGAACATTTGGTCATCTCTGAATACTTGGTTATTTTTCCTCGCAAGCACATGGGATAAAAAACACACTCTAGCTCTCACTGAATGGGATATTCACTTGTACTCAAATGTGACTTGTGCAACAAAGCCGAAGTATGGTTTCTAACAACCCGTTCTTCCGTCAGAACCGATGACAATACAAACTAATACGTCGATCACCACCACCTGCAGATTACGGTCTGCTGTGAGTGGTTTTCTAACCTTGGTATTTTGTTCAAAACCTCTTTGTCGTATAACAGGATGATGCTGGTAAAGACTGATTGACAAGCTGAGTTTGTTGTAGTGGAGCCCTGTTTGATGTCAAGCTGGAATATTGGTTTACCCCCGTTGTCTCTTGACATTCAGTTTCCGGTTCTTGGCTGTACACAACTCTGTCCGGTCATCTCACGCTCTCTTGATTGTGAGTTTTGTTTTGAGAAACCTATAGATTGTCATGTGTCGATTTTTATCAATCAGTTTCACGCTGAAACCTCAAAGGAGGTTGCACCCGTATTTTTCTTGATAGATCTCAGTTGACTTCCAACCAAACTCATATTAATTCCAATAAATATTTAGTTTTATAACGTATGTCATCATATATTAATCTACACCTATTATCTAACTTGATCTCCTGTAGTATACTGGTGCCTATATGCAGGGTCGTTCAAGAAGTTTGTGACCAATTTTGGACTCTCGCCTAAGAGTTCACCTGGAATTTGTTGCAGCTCACATAACCGAGCTGTCTGAAGGATGATTGTCGAATTCGGATTCTTGATTAGAATCTGGAACCGATGTTTTACAACTGAAGTGTTGAGTACCCACGAGCAGAATAAGTTGTTTAAACTCTTCTGAGCAGTGTTGTTCACAAGCTCACCGTGATTATGTTGGGGACACAATTGGTCATGTTATTGCGACCGTGCAAAACTCATCCATGAAAGGCAAGTGAATAGAATTTCGCTTGTTAAGCGGTTACAACCAAATCGTTCATTGTATAGTGTATTTTTTTGTATTTACTGAGCATATAATTGCCCATGTTGTTCGAAGTGATCAAACACATAGTGAGACATCACAAACAGAGATGAAGGTATTTCCTTGGCAATGCTGCTTAACGAGATGCATATATAAAAGCCCACATGCCCTTATCCAAGTAAATATGTAGAATCAAACAAGTGGTATTTAGACCAGTTTCTTCCAGAGTTATTGCGGTTGAAAAGCACAACGAGGTCAGAAGAACTAGACGAAACAAAATATAATGGAACGCATCTGGGGGAAGACGGTGTAATAGATGAAGGAAACAATTTACACGACAGTGTTGGGATTCGCCTGGTTGCTGTTAACAACCTATCCAATAATATAGAAAGGCTACAGAAATTCCCGCAATAGCTAATGATTAGAATGGAAGAGTTCACAACGGAGACAGGCATGCGCATACACTAGGGTCCACTCTGTAACACACAGGAATCACCTGTTAGCGATAAGCACCAGTTTCTGGTGTGCTGGATAAGACGACTAGTGAATGAAACGACTGCAGCCAAAATTGGCGTGCATCCGTGTGACTGGCAATAATCCATGGCGTGGTTCGACGTTCGTTCCATTGATGACCGTTTTGACCAAGTGGGGCCCGTTGTCGAAAAGTCGCTATCTACGAGGTGAGATCAAAGTCAGAACTTGTGCCACAGAGCAAATCTCAGATTTATCGAGTTTCTATCATTATTTCTAGAGAAGGTTTATCAGTGGAATGAGAAATCACAATTGGTGTTAACATCCCGATTTTCCTATTGGTCAGCTGGGATCCGCTTGTAGCTCGTTTATTTCATTGCGTGACGCACTCGAACAATTTTTTTACTACGGTGTTCGCTGTAACAAAATCGGACGCTAAAGCAGCATGTAGTCCAAATTGGTCAGCGCGCTGATACTTCAGTCTGTTCCTGTTGCCATTAACTGGTAACAGTTTCCTGCGAATCACTAGGTGACTTCGAATCGATGGGTTTGTCTAAACCTATCACTTGATACCCCGCCTTCCATCGCAGCGCTATCCACTCCTGTTTTTTGACAACGCTTCCTCATTTGTGCGGAGGCGCCTTACATCTGGTGTAATTCGTTCTCCCGAATGCACCCTATACATCCAGCTATTACTGCCTACGATAGATAACCACGGTATCTCACCACCACTCCTTCTGGCTATCGCCGAGGGCTTCCTGAAACGCCCTTCACTTATACCTTGCCGACTACCTGTAGAGCTGGTAAGTCGTTGGCTCCTGTGTCGTGGTTATCAAGTTTGGGTTAACATCCACCATTTTAAGTCGTCGTGCACTTCGGTTTTATTCGGTAACCGAGTTTTTGTTGATCTTTCTATTATCGGTAGATTCGTGCGTGTTCTGCTCCCAACATTCTTTGAGGTGAACTGTGAGTTATAGGTTCGTTAGCAGTATTCCGTTTCTTCGAGGACATTATATGATTAGCATTTCCAGATACGTTTTCCAGTTTCAACGGTCGTTTTGAAATGTTGGACACTGCCGCTCCAACCTTGCCATTTGACTGATTATGGTAAGGACTGCTTGTACGGTGACGGTATCCCCAGTTTTCCGTGAACATTTCAAAGTGTAGATTGCTGTCTGTCGTCCCGAAGAATTCAGTTACGTCATAACGCACAAATTCGGCTCGAAGTTTACTAACAACCGCGCTGAAGGTAGTGGAACTCAGCTATTCCAACTCGTAGAAAACAGTGGAACGGTCTATCCTTACCAAGTGCTGTTTTTGTTGAATGCGATGTACGCAGATGATAGCAGTTATTGTATTGGGGGAGTTTGACGTATCCACATCTTTTTCTTGGTTTGCTTTGAGTCAGTAATCCAACGCGCATTATAGCTCGATATGTAGTCCTTCATGTAACTTGAAATCTCAAGCCAACAGAAAAACTGCTTTGCTATCCAGATTTGGCTGTTCCCTCCCATAGTTGCGTCAGAGGATAATCTTACAGCATTCGACGTTTGTCCACAGCCTCACCGATGCCCGAAGTGGTATCTCGTTTGTGATTCTTGTAAAGATATTAGGGTTCAGATTTGCCCGGAAGACGAGCGTTTTAACTGCTATGCAACAAACGTCTGGGTTCTACTCTCGGTAATTCAGGAACCTTTATATGAACAAATAATATTTAGCAACACTAGATATATAAGTCTGTTTTGACTATATTTTAGCGAATAGTGCGTACAGTTCTTCTTCCTGCTTGGCCAAAGACCGCCGAATACGTATATTGGGCTAACGGGTAATAAGACAACCTGCAGAGTAATGAACAGATATGATTTTTACATCCGACCGAGCGGTTACTACGAATTAGTTCAGGTTCGGTTCGATTGTTCATAAGCGATGGTAATGCCGGATCAAACGAACTTGACATAATTATCGCCGAGAAGTTTTCTCCCAAAAATTTCCATGAGAATGCCACATTGGATATCTCACAACTTATCTAATGTGAAGTTCACTGGACATATTATGACACAACAAAAATAAGTTTCATACATTCAGGTTATTTTTGACACACGTGATATGACAGTAAAGACCAGGTTATGACTGTGACGGCGAGTTTAAGTTTCCTCAAGTCTAATCTGATCAACTTTCCATGACTAAATCCAGAGGTAATTTTCTCTACATTTGGATACTCAGGTGAACCGACTTTGAGTCCCGGTCGTTCAATCTAGTGGATACACTTCAATATAATTCTCCGGTGTTTACTCAATACAAATTCGAGCTGAGCGATCAGCGTCGCTAAAGCAGCGAGGGGAATAAAACAGCAATCGTCCGTACCAGGTCGGAGCTACGCCGTTTATGAGCTTAGTCGGTTGAATGGCTTGGAAGTTGTTGGAGGACACTGGGAAAAACTGACGCCACTTACCAGCGGTTATGATATATTTCCATATTACGACCCACGGTAGAAGATCGTACATAATTCCGCAGTACAAGCTACACGTCGGTCACAACTGGACATGTTGGAAAGAAAAGGAACCTGTTATCCATTGAGTGACACCTCATCATTCCGTATAGCCTTTTGATTCTCTATCTTTCTTGTCTCAAAAACCTCTATGTTCACATGGTTGCGTCAAAATTATTGTCTTTCCGATTTCACTTATGGAATGTTCGAAACTATAGGATGTTTAATATGATTTCGAATACCCACGAAACAGTCGTTAACTTTCCAACTTCAGCTGTGATGCATAAGGGTAACATTCACAAGTTATACTCACCAAAAACAATAATGTATGAAAATTTCGAGAGAGAAAAATCTAAAATTATATTGACCGTTATAGTGTCCCTGTCCATTCCATATTTTCTACATATCACGTATCACTACGTTCCTGTTCTATCCCGGAAGTTCCCTTAACATGTAAAGGCAATCTGAACTTTTTCTCTATCGAAGTCATCTGGTGAACATGACTAACTCCACAAGTTGAATATTTTGTATCTTTCTGGGAATCAGTGATCTATCAACCAATGTTCACAAGCTTGATCGTCTGGATTTCAGCAGTTTGGTTCACCTCTGTCCATACATGATTACCTCAACAACTCTCGTCTGTCATTCATATCAAACGGTGCTGAATTCCTCGGACGAGGAAGTTTGTAAGAAACATCTGTGGCAGCAAACAAAAACGTGGCGGCAGGATGCAAATTGAACTCCAGTGCAGCGAGGCATGGTTGCTGATGTAATTATTTGAGTATGTTTATGTTGTCTGTCATAGCAACGGTTAACGTGACACATTGCATCGTGTTCCCCTAACGGTTGACGCATTCAGTGCAACGGAAGCCATGGAAATGATTTTGCTTGAGATCTGGGCTGTAATCAAGGCTGGCCTGCATGCATCCAGCGTCAGCGCGCTTCACGTTCAACCGTTACATCTTTCTGCAGATCACGCCTGTCGTTCCGCAGATCTCATGTTCATTACTTCTTGAACCAGCCAGCAGTATGTGTGAGAAACTTCACACAGCCGAAAAACTAATGTCGAATGAATCGGTTGAACGATACTGACTGTAACTGAATCAGATGGGTAAAACCTGTACATTGCCTTGCCATCTTGTAAAGCTGCACATTTCACCTTCCTTCTGATGTCCTATCGCGAATGAAATCACTTTCTGCCAGCACATTTCGGTACGAACCAGGTGTCCAATCAACGATTCACATTAGTCCGATTGCATCATAACCCTTTACATGATTATTGACTGCTGTCAACAGGTGTTCAATTCAAACTCTAGTATGAGCACACTCTAACCAACTACGGATAACTCTAATTTCGTCCCTAAATTCGTCAGCTCATACCTTGCTTGTAGCTGAGTCATCTTGATAGCCCACTGCTCATTCAAATTCCAAAGGTGATGGTGTATAGGCGAACCGGAAAGTGTATATCTGCTGAATAGAAAGATCTACCCGCAAGTTTTTAAGATTCATGCTATCCTACAGTAATGTCGACTGA
>LOND01001734.1:28223-41483 GCA_014220965.1 Paragonimus kellicotti | reverse complement strand
ATCTTCCAGTAACGGTGTGCCGAGGTTGTTACCATCAAATCGTCCTCGAACAACGCACAGAAGAATAACTAGCACCGAAGTCGAAGCGCTCTTTCGATCGGAGGTTTTACGGTGCTGTTTTACAAGCAATAAATATGTGTAAAACCAGTCGGCTGCATACCTCAACTGTAACTGTCGGTATCCGCAGTAAGATTCGCTGCCGATTACAAATCGGCCGTTTGAAGTTTGATATCCCTCATTACTGAATATGAAAAGTTGTCTCACCAGTCCCGCTAGTGAGGCGAACAGGACGGCAAATGTTCACATCCGGTGAATTACGCCAAGTGAAAAGGGAACATACTGTGGTGGCCTATCAAGCGGAATGGAATTATTCTAACATCCGGTGAAATACCTCAACGCGAGACGGAGGTCCGTTCAAAAGCCTAAAGCAAACAGATTGAGGAAAACTTTAGCGACCGGACGAGCCATCGCTCAACAAGATCGGACTAACGGACGAGGAGTGGCAGGCGGAAAACCCCCCGGTAGAAGGCGCCGATCACACACGTAAACCGGGCAGAAGTGCACACGACGTGTGAGCGGAAACCTGGGCGTGTTGTGGACTGGAATGATGACTCATAAACGCGAGCGCATGCGTAGCGTGGTAACTAGCGTGTTGGACAATAAAGATTGTGCTTTATTGGACGCCTTCTCGCTACACTGGTGCCGTGCCCTGAACACAACGCAATGAAGTTGCCATGGCCAAACCAATTTGCGGACGGAGACGTGGAAGAGTGGCTGTCGGAATTTGAGGCAATTGCAGCGTGCAACGGATTGAAACATGTGGTAACGACGGGCGTGATCAATTTCGAGAATGACCTCTCGTCGACCGATTTCTACCTGAAAAACTGACAGGAAGGCAGATTGAACATGTATGTCGGGCAGATAACTACCTCACAAACGTGATGGCATAGCTCTCATTGAGGTTCATCGTGATGTTCAGGGCAAGATGCAATGCAAACGCATTGTGGTCGGAAATGATAGTCAATCGTATCTCTTAAACCACGCAAAATTGACTGAGTTTGCAAAATTGGATTAGGTATTCTATTGAGAAAATCCCGATGGAAGCACTTTCAGAACGCGAAATCGATCACGGTGGCCACCATGATGCATCTATGGGGAAAAAGCGAGACGCTTCTCCTGACAAACGGGCAACCATGAGCATATTTCAGGTTAAAGCCGATTTTCCTCGTTGTCACACAAATATAATACTGGATAGAATCTCTACGCTCCTCCCAACAAACGCAGTTTAATTGTTTCACGGAGAATTTGAGAAATCTCCCTTTGCATCCAAATGGCCGTTTCCAACTCGTTTCGACCCTGAACCACCATACCTGCGAAATACACAATTGCCCCGTTCTTTATATGTTTGTGAGCTGCAGGGTGGATACCAAGATGATGAGATGGCTTTATAGTTTCAATTGTGGGAGTATTTTCACAGCGTCATCGGGAACCTGAGTTTAGAGGAGCACTTTGGTTTACAGAGTGTGTTGGTTAGGATAAATTCCCCTCTATATTAAAACCAGCAACAAAGTATGAATCAGAAACCCCATAATAACAGTTCCGTCTCGTGGATTTACTTTCAAGGTACCGTGGTCTGTGTGATACGGAGCCTCCAAACTTGTTGGAGAATTCCTTCTAAACGCTCCTGATGTCCAATTTTATATTGGGCCCTTTCGAAAATAACCCTCCAACAGTATTGCCAATTAGTCGGTCTCATCCATTCAACCATGCTGTTTTACTGCTTTGGAAGTCATAAACCAACCTATCTTCACTATTTTGCGTGAAATACCGAAAGCAAGCCCTCTGTATTCTACTTGAGATACCGAAAGGACTAGTGAGGTCGACTCCCATGTTCCATCCGTGATATTCATTCCATACCAAGCAGTTGATTTATGTATTAGCGTCGCACTTTTGTTTTGGTATGCACTGTTACAGTTGCGTCGGTTCAATTGTGATTTTTGATCACAACACTCAGGGGTTTACTTCATTCTATTTTTGATGAAGTCACGCTCAATTCGTTCATGCTGTCTATTGGTGAAACCGTTTAGGCTCACGAGACGTACGCCTTAAAGGGTTTGCTTTCTACAGCTGTAGCTTCCTTGCCAGGTATAATTGGTGATAGCAGTTTAGAGAAATTGAGTTTGGTGAGATTAACCAAAGAAAAGTTGACACTGATCGAATGCGATGTCTCATGAGCATAATTTGTACTTACACAAACAGCCAGTGGACGGGAACATCAATATACCATTGAAACCTAGTTTGGCTGGATTACCTGTGGTCCGATGGGCAGCTATGTTAAATAATGCGTTTCCATGTACTGTGTTTTTCGAGGAAATTTCTTACTGTGAACTATCTCGAACATCTGTTTGATTACGTGTGACATGGCGAACTTTACAGAATCCCCTGCTGGAGAAGATCAGTAGACTTTATCGATTGTCGAGAATTGTGTTCGTCTGGCCGACAGTCATTTCGAGATTCCGGTACCGTGAAGAGTTGTGAAAGTTCTTTTCTACCTCAATTAAATACTGGCTCTAAAATGCGCTAACTTTTACAAAACCGCTTGTTACACGTTGACGAACTACATCTTGGATATACCGCTCTAATGCAGTCATATGTTAGCAAAGAGTACATGCACGATCAACCTGCCATAGGATGGCATATGCCACACCACTCTGTGTTCAACCTCAAAAATCATGGTGAACTCCGTGTCGTATTTGGCTGTGCTGCAACACATCGTGCCGTGTTTCTGAACGATCAGTTATTGGGGGGACCGAACATCACTTTCATTCAAAAAAAGGAAGGTTGGGAAGACTCATGCGCACGCATCCGTTCTGTAACGTGTCCGAAGTGTACATGATACAGCGGCTAATGAAGGTGTCATAGGCCATTGTTTTTTTCCAACGCCAGGATGTGGTTTCTGACAGGCAGCGAATGACCCTACATCCTTCTCTGAGCACACAACTTGGCTGACATTCCTTTTCACACGTCGGTTTGGACTTCTTTGATCCAATCGAAGTGGAAAGGAATATGTTTGCATACTGACGTGCTTGAAATCTAGATCAGTCCACCTACAGGTTGTACAGTTTTTGAGTAGTGACTCTTTTCTTGTGCTACTGATTCCATTTATCGGAAGAAGAGGGACACCTGGCATCAAATTCAGATAAAGTCCCAAGCTTCGCAGGTGATGGAAAGTAGTTCCAGAGTTGGAGTGAGACGCGAGACCAGAATGCTATAGATGATAAGCTTTTACGGAGAGGCATAACGTATGTGTTTCAGTCCATTAGTAGCTGGTCACAGTGGCTGGGTCCAGGAGCGGCCGATAACGTCTATCGGTGGAGTCTGAGGGAAGTCTGCGTACGGGAAGATGCCCAGTGATGAGACTGTTGACGTCATTGCTTGAGATGCAAAGAACAACAGACAATCACCACGTCATACGTTTGACGCCCACTGATGATCTTTGTCGCCTAATGGCTTGTTACATCTTGGAGACAACGTCGGGGTTTGGGTGAACTGTCACCGAAAGATGTGTAACGGTTCAATACCCTGCGCTGAACCGGATGTCTCAATCCTAGGCATCCATTTGCTCCGCATCTGTCTCGCTCACTCACATATCCCTGGCCTACTCTCGAAGCCACAGACACATCACGCGCTTGGCAGACCGGTGCGTGATTTAGCGGCTCCTGTTTACTGTGCACGCACAAGCCGCGCCGAACGTATTCCGCCTTCACTCACTCAACAGAGAGTGACACATTTTCGTCTCTATACTGCGAGGAGCAAGACCATATGCACACACACTCGCGCATCGACTGTGTCAACTCACGCGCGTAAACACACGCATGTGATGCACGCACATGAAGGTGTTCAGACTCGATAGTCATAACTTTCTTGAACACCAAGTCTCGGACGGTGAACAAGTCAGCAACGCGCAAAGGCAACGGACACGAGGACGTGAGCTACACCACAACTGTACAGCTCCACATCGCATCCACGTGATCCTGTCCCTGCAACACAGCATACATCTGGATATGGTTATCGTACGTGCGTCCTCTGGCTTGCGTATCTTTTCAATCCTTTTTCTGGTCAGGCCTATTCGTATCATGCAACTTATTACTCAACCGTGTAGCGTTCTTTTGTCGTATGTAGTTGTTGTTAGGCCATAGTTATTCATCTGTATCTCACGTCATAGCACTACACAACAAATACACTGCACGATGGAAGCAGGCCAACAATCGATCATGCTCATTTCGAATAATGTCGTGGAGAAATATTCCCCATACTTCACGTTCGACAAAATTGGTCAGATAAAGAAGGCGATTTTCTCATAGGCGATTTCGTGCTAGTGATGGCTGATGCAACTCCAAAAAAAACCCACTGACCCTTCGGTATGATTAGACAATGTTGCTCCTGTTCGGACGGATTAATCCCTACTGGTTGTGTGAAGACGAAAGGAGGATTTCGGAACGTGGTGTACGTCACCTGGGTTTTCAATTGGGTACTGTAAGGTGAAAGCTCAATAAACTGAATGAATCCGGTCAGTTTGCACTCATGCCGTTTGTCCATCACTGCCGCGATGTGGGCCATCGAACGCTGATTCTTGGAGTGGCTGCTGGACGTTCCGGTCACGTCGAAGGGGCAGAGTGGAAGAAATGTAGAACGGCCTTCATCCGCAACGCCTTTGACGTCGGCTGACCTAAAGAGTGAAGTGAGAGGCATGGAAGATGTGTTCCATCCTTGAGAGGGTTTTTGGTGCACAACAGAACTCCGTACCAAGTTTGAACCAACAGCAACGTGGTTTACGTGAGGAGCGTAACGGTAGTTGAGTCAGGCGGTGCCAACGTCGTTCACAAGGCGAAAACATTCGGGGAGAACTTGGGCTGGCAGTGTACTGCGCGGCTACCGGATCAGTCGGAAATATCTTCTCAGACTCTCTTGATGTCTAATGTTTCTATTTGGCCTGTTTGTATAAAACTCCATCTCAAGTCTTCAACTTAACCTTACTTACCCACTGGAGTATTTTTCCACCTGTTTGAAGGTCATCATGTAATATGTTTGGATTCATTTGACCTACTTTACCGGATGTGAACATTTGCCGTCCTGTTCGCCTCATTAGCGGGACTGGTGAGACAACTTTTCATATTCAGTAATGAGGAATAGCAAACTTTTAACGGCCGATTTGTAATTTTCAGCGAATCTTACTGCGGATACCGACAGTTACAGTTGAGGTATGCAGCCGACTGGTTTTACACAATTTATCGCTTGTAAAACAGCACCGTAATACCTCCGATCGAAAGAGCGCTTCGACTTTAGTGCTAGTTATTCCTCTGTGCGTTGCTTGAAGACGGTTCATTCCTAACGCTATTCATACTACTCAGAGTCGATCATTTCCAGAGACAACCTATTTTACCACACTGGATTCGTTGCACAATAACTGTATGGACTTTTCAAATGGCGAGTGGCTTCATATGGATTGACCGTATCCTTACAGACAAGCTGTGGGGTAGTAAATCCCATGATCGGATCTGAAGCTGAAGCCATTTTGTCGGTGGCAAAACTCAGCAGCACCTCCTTCAGTCGATGAGCACGAACGGCAATCAGTGTCGTAGATGATGGGAAAGAAAATGTTAAAGAAACTCAAGTGATCAATCTCAATCACATGCGCTGACAGAAATATCAGAGTTCAGCAGGCGCGAAGCGTCTGATCAAATGCAAGACTTCAGCCGGAGACTAAATTTCGCCGATTGATAGGATTAGCATCAAACGGCTTAACCAATAGGGCGGTAAAATCCTACAAAAAGCAGTGACCGGTGGTACTGCGAATTTTGACATGTGTGGATTAAATTTAATAGTGAAACATAGTTAAAGCCACATGAGACTCCACCGACCCAACGCTACCAGTATTGACAACGAGATTGCAACTTTTTCTCAAGACCCGATGATTATTTCGAAGCAAAACAAATAAAGAGGGGATACTAATGTTTTTAGTCGGGGGTTGTAACCAGAATTATAATCTGCTGTGAATAATATAAAGGATTGGATCTACATACCTGCAGGATATGACCCACTTTGCCACAGCTGAATACTTTTCTGTCTCATTGGACAAGAATACCGTGAATGATTGAGTCCACAAGATAGTTTCCCCAAATTACTCTTGCATTCGATTCGACTTTTGATACATGAATAGACGGTCTCGGCGCACGAAAACCATTACACAGTTTGCACCTGTGATTAACTTTGGTTCAACGTTTTAGCCTTTAAAATAATTATACGGGACAGCTTCAATGGTGGCCGTAACTCATTCTACCTGCTCTTACTCTACATACCTTCAGAATGATCTGAAAATTTTCATTACGATCCAAGAGAAGTTTCTGTTTCAACTCTGGTAATCCACACGGTTGGCGGCATCCGAAACGGATTAGCCTGTCACAGTGACCGAAGCCAGAGGACGCCTGCGCTTCAAACCATCACCCCAAGTGGCTTGCGCTGCACCACTTGTGGTTCCACTCACACACCACGTATCCGTGTAAACCGAAGGTGAATCAAGAACTAGTCAGCCAAACCCCCCTCCCCATTGGTGTCTTCGCTTTCATAATGACTGCTAGACCTATCTCGTGTACAAGGAGCCGGCCAAGTAGTGAAATGATTACCCTCGATAACACGAGGCCTTCTCAGTCCCATACTCTTAGTAAGTTACGCAGTTTGTGAGAACGCAAGTCACTTGATCCGACTGATACACCATCTAGTTCCCTAAAGAAATAATCGGATTCTTTACTGGCTGTTTAACACCGTCCAGGAAGTCGCTCATCAAATAGTAACACGATTTTAAGTGATTGGAAGCGCTGTCACGAAATTTCTTCGTATAGAAGCGAAACGCTTAGCGATTCTGCGCACAACTGTTCTGTCACTTCACGGACGACCAAACTGAATGTTCTACGAAATTTAACTGGCGATTAGACCCAAAGTCACCAAGGAAAGCCTAACCGTGTACGGTTCGGAGATACGGAGTTTGAATAGCACGTACGCTGACAACTAACCACTTGACAGAAAGTTACTCCTGGACTTAAATAACGGATGCCGACAGCTGTGCGGATACAGTCTACTTAGATGTTTTGGAAACTTTCGGTGCAGCAGATCACGACTTTTTGTTAACCAAGTTGAAGGCTTGCGGTATCTGAGGTCAGTAGCTAGCATGACTGTGAAACTACCTGTCAGGCGAGAAGTCCTGCGCAACGATTCACGAGAACAACTGCACGATACATCTGATCGCTTACGGAGTAGCGCAGAGCTCATTTCCTGGACCATCGTCATTTCTGATAAATGCAAATTTTCCACTACTTATGTCTGCCAGAGTACCAGTACCACGCCATAAGACAAGGATTGCCTTCCGGCCATTTTTGCCAGCAACCCGATCAACGTACTTCTATTCAATAAACTCTGAGATTCTCCGAAACCACGGCATTATTAGCACTCGAGGATAAAAGTTGTACGCGCTTAGTATAATGGAGTTAATGTCTCAGATCTGTGACGTAGTGAGGTCTCACCCAAAGCCGAAAGTGCTGGTCTGTTCTGTTCTCTTGGATAGAAATTCATACTAGCCAAAATAGCCGAAAAATCTACAAAATAATATTGGGAATGAGAACCCTGTCGCATGCCTCGAGGCTCGAATGAGTGAACTCGCTAGCTCTGGAATGTCGACGTCTTCGTGTGGATCTGGTAAATGTTCACAGAGCTGTAAATATTCCTAAGCGTCTCGGCACTAGTTTCCAGATTTGAGCAACAAACTCACCGCAAGAGAGCAAACCGTCAGGTTAGGAAGCAATACAACGGAAATAACTGCAAGTGCTTATTCTTCTTTCGACGAGTACCGGATATTGGACTGCCTTCGATGCGACGTTTGTGACCGTGGCAGCTGGCAGTGAATTCAGGTGACTGTACGACAAGTCAAACGTGGTGGTATGCTTTCCCATCCACGATGTGCTCTGCAGACCGCCTAATACGCGCTTTGTCGTCAACAATATGTGGTCCACATAGTGCCTATAAATGAACTACACGTTAGGAAGTCTTTCAGGAGCCACCCTCACTCAACAGTTTCCCCCATGGGAATTCCTTCATGTATGTTGTGCCTGAAGCACCCGCATATACCGTGTGTGACAAACGTCTTTCGATCTCTAGGTTCTGCTGAACAAGTGCTTGTCTGTATGCTGTGTTGAGCGTGCGTGTAATTGCCTGACATAAACAGCGGGACTCTTGCAACGTGGCATAATCCCATCGCATCTGTTGTCAACTGGTGTGGGCTATGGAAGAGTGTAGATAAGCACCATGGGCATGTCCACTGTGAGCGCAGCGTGGAAAAAACATTCCTACCCTCAACTATGTTCTCAGTATCACCTCAGAACGATGATAGTCTACCGGCAGTAGAGGACCGCTGATACAACTAAGGTTTACAAAGGAGGGTCTAAAATGAACACGGTTAGCTAGCGCACAAGATCACCGCTACCCTTTGACATGACAACAGTGAAGAGTGTATTCAGTGACTGCCAAAAACACTACTCAGAGAGCAATGGACTAAGGGTTAGTACCTCACCATGACTTCCTGTTATAAATGAGCGGAATACGGCGGTCGGTAAAAAAATTTTTATCGATAAACTTTTCTCACATTTTACCGAGGCCTCCAACAGGGGGCATCACAGGATGCTGAATGCTAAGCGGTCAGATTTGATAATCGAGGTAACAATCAGAGTTTATCCTCTGACTACCTTGAAGAGCGGCTTTTCCGCGCCAGTGTCGATGAAAAATTTTCACAGAACCGTCGTGGATGTACACGAGTACTGGAAAGGTCAATATTCGAGCCAACGTTATCTACGTTGTTCACCAACGACCTCTTTTAAGTCGTTAGCTTCCCGTTGCTTTCCTAGTTCGTTGAGTGTGAAGTGATTTGAACCACAATCCCATCTGGGGACCAACTCGGTCTTCAGAATGACCTTACCCCTATAGTCGAATCCACATTAGGTAGCTCGATACCATTCAACCAGTCTGAATGTAGACTTCCACACATTCGCACAACCTCAGTGAATCAGAACACATTGATGATGCGTGCCTTTTCTGGGTGGATATAGAAAGATTCTGAGTACCGCCATAACCAGGGATCTAAATGTCGGATCCGAACGCTATCCAGCAGCCTGAAGAGCTAACGCCAGATCATGTCTATCCATAAGAACCCCTGAGGTCATAAACCCCCCCTCCACAGTTAGTTATGTCATAGCTCCATCTCTTGCTTCGAATGAACACTCGAGCGTGTGTCCCCTACCACCCTCATCACTACCTCAGGTTTAGATCCATCCGAACCCATGAAAAAATGCGTGTACAAGGACTGTACAACCAACACTCATCACAAAATTTAGCTGTATTTAAGAATACTTTCCTATACAAATACATCTGACAACCGACCTCATCCTAAAGTGACGTGTCTAAATCGATCGTCTGCATCTAAACCACAGCTTGCTGCTGAAGGCGCGTACCACTGGCCTACTGAGGGATTCATTAAAATCTGTCCATCAACGGGGCCTGCTGCCATGTCGGTACAACCTTATCCTCATAATGGTGTGTTCCAACTAATACACTGTTTCTGAGTGCGCAATCGCTACTCCACATAAGCGACAGAAGGCCTAGATGCAATCAAGAAAACAACGTTATCTTCAGCACACTGGGTAACGTGTAGTTGATTCGAATTTCGAAGTTCAAAACAACTTGGATCGATTAATACGCTATCATTATCAAGAGGATCAATTAAATAGGTAATTCAACGAACCCCTATCATTCACGTTTGTAGGGACTTTGCAAACAAGCGTACACCGTAGGTGCAAGGACACATAACAAAAAGTAACACACGGCCAAGGCTAGCAAGCAAGTGCGAATCCGGCGGATCAGCGTCCCTGAACGGTACATGCAGGGTGATTGAGTGCACGTTAACTGGCAAATAGAATACAGAACAGAGGAGACAGAGTTTGACGGAAACGTGTCGTCAGGCGTTCACCTATAAAGATTTTGGGCTCTCAATTTGACATTTACAAAATTACATATCGTCAAGAGTGGGAAGGCCACCAGGTCGTGCGTTGTAAACACAACTGGAATTGGGAAGGTCGACAAGGGATTCGTGATTACCGTGAAGTCACCGAGTAAACTGAGGGAGGAGTCAATTGATCGGAACGAGGGTGCTCACGGATTGGGAAGGTGAAGGGAATTCTTCATCCAGGTTGGCGGATCCGTCACATCCGACATACCTTGGATTTAGTGACAACCGAGAAACTTGAGCATAATGAAGGCAACTGCTGTTCACCATTCTAGGAACTTATCTACCAGACCTATGTCTGGAATGTGCAGGGACAACAACGCGCACGACGTCGATCAGTGGAAGATTCTTCCGTCTTCTCTAAACCTAGAATAGAAAGGCTAAAACTTAGGACCAAACTGAATCACAGGCGCAAACTGTGTAATGGTTTTCGTGCACCGAGACCGTCTATTCATGTATCAAAAGTCGAATCGAATGCAAGAGTAATTGGGGGAAAGCTATCTTGTGGACGCAATCATTCACGGTATTCTTGTCCAATGAGACAGAAGAAGTATTTCAGCTGTGGCAAAGTGGGTCATATCCTGCAGGTATGTAGATCCAATCCTTTATATTACTTCACAGCAGATTATAATTCTGAGTTACAACCCCCGACTAAAAACATTAGTATCCCCTCTTTATTTGTTTTGCTTCGAAATAATCATCGGGTCTTGAGAAAAAGTTGCAATCTCGTTGTCAATACTGGTAGCGTTGGGTCGGTGGAGTCTCATGTGGCTTTAACTATGTTTCACTATTAAATTTAATCCACACATGTCAAAATTCGCAGTACCACCGGTCACTGCTTTTTGTAGGATTTTACCGCCCTATTGGTTAAGCCGTTTGATGCTAATCCTATCAATCGGCGAAATTTAGTCTCCGGCTGAAGTCTTGCATTTGATCAGACGCTTCGCGCCTGCTGAACTCTGATATTTCTGTCAGCGCATGTGATTGAGATTGATCACTTGAGTTTCTTTAACATTTTCTTTCCCATCATCTACGACACTGATTGCCGTTCGTGCTCATCGACTGAAGGAGGTGCTGCTGAGTTTTGCCACCGACAAAATGGCTTCAGATTCAGATCCGATCATGGGATTTACTACCCCACAGCTTGTCTGTAAGGATACGGTCAATCCATATGAAGCCACTCGCCATTTGAAAAGTCCATACAGTTATTGTGCAACGAATCCAGTGTGGTAAAATAGGTTGTCTCTGGAAATGATCGACTCTGAGTAGTATGAATAGCGTTAGGAATGAACCGTCTTCAAGCAACGCACAGAGGAATAACTAGCACTAAAGTCGAAGCGCTCTTTCGATCGGAGGTATTACGGTGCTGTTTTACAAGCGATAAATTGTGTAAAACCAGTCGGCTGCATACCTCAACTGTAACTGTCGGTATCCGCAGTAAGATTCGCTGAAAATTACAAATCGGCCGTTAAAAGTTTGCTATTCCTCATTACTGAATATGAAAAGTTGTCTCACCAGTCCCGCTAATGAGGCGAACAGGACGGCAAATGTTCACATCCGGTAAAGTAGGTCAAATGAATCCAAACATATTACATGATGACCTTCAAACAGGTGGAAAAATACTCCAGTGGGTAAGTAAGGTTAAGTTGAAGACTTGAGATGGAGTTTTATACAAACAGGCCAAATAGAAACATTAGACATCAAGAGAGTCTGAGAAGATATTTCCGACTGATCCGGTAGCCGCGCAGTACACTGCCAGCCCAAGTTCTCCCCGAATGTTTTCGCCTTGTGAACGACGTTGGCACCGCCTGACTCAACTACCGTTACGCTCCTCACGTAAACCACGTTGCTGTTGGTTCAAACTTGGTACGGAGTTCTGTTGTGCACCAAAAACCCTCTCAAGGATGGAACACATCTTCCATGCCTCTCACTTCACTCTTTAGGTCAGCCGACGTCAAAGGCGTTGCGGATGAAGGCCGTTCTACATTTCTTCCACTCTGCCCCTTCGACGTGACCGGAACGTCCAGCAGCCACTCCAAGAATCAGCGTTCGATGGCCCACATCGCGGCAGTGATGGACAAACGGCATGAGTGCAAACTGACCGGATTCATTCAGTTTATTGAGCTTTCACCTTACAGTACCCAATTGAAAACCCAGGTGACGTACACCACGTTCCGAAATCCTCCTTTCGTCTTCACACAACCAGTAGGGATTAATCCGTCCGAACAGGAGCAACATTGTCTAATCATACCGAAGGGTCAGTGGGTTTTTTTTGGAGTTGCATCAGCCATCACTAGCACGAAATCGCCTATGAGAAAATCGCCTTCTTTATCTGACCAATTTTGTCGAACGTGAAGTATGGGGAATATTTCTCCACGACATTATTCGAAATGAGCATGATCGATTGTTGGCCTGCTTCCATCGTGCAGTGTATTTGTTGTGTAGTGCTATGACGTGAGATACAGATGAATAACTATGGCCTAACAACAACTACATACGACAAAAGAACGCTACACGGTTGAGTAATAAGTTGCATGATACGAATAGGCCTGACCAGAAAAAGGATTGAAAAGATACGCAAGCCAGAGGACGCACGTACGATAACCATATCCAGATGTATGCTGTGTTGCAGGGACAGGATCACGTGGATGCGATGTGGAGCTGTACAGTTGTGGTGTAGCTCACGTCCTCGTGTCCGTTGCTTTGCGCGTTGCTGACTTGTTCACCGTCCGAGACTTGGTGTCAGAAGTTGTGTCTCTGCGAGTTTAGTCGCCTTCATGTGCGTGCGTCACATGCGTGTGTTAACGCGCGTGAGTTGGCTCAGTCGATGCGCGCGTGTGTGTGCATATGGCCTTGCTCCTCGCAGTATAGAGGCGAAAATGTGTCACTCTCTGTTGAGTGAGTGAAGGCGGAATACGTTCGGCGCGGCTTGTGCGTGCACAGTAAACAGGAGCCGCTAAATCACGCACCGGTCTGCCAAGCGCGTGATGTGTCTGTGGCTTCGAGAGTAGGCCAGGGATATGTGAGTGAGCGAGACAGATGCGGAGCAAATGGATGCCTAGGATTGAGACATCCGGTTCAGCGCAGGGTATTGAACCGTTACACATCTTTCGGTGACAGTTCACCCAAACCCCGACGTTGTCTCCAAGATGTAA
>LOND01001734.1:4909-24414 GCA_014220965.1 Paragonimus kellicotti | reverse complement strand
GCATATGCCATCCTATGACAGGTTGATCGTGCATGTACTCTTTGCTAACATATGACTGCATTAGAGCGGTATATCCAAGATGTAGTTCGTCAACGTGTAACAAGCGGTTTTGTAAAAGTTAGCGCATTTTAGAGCCAGTATTTAATTGAGGTAGAAAAGAACTTTCACAACTCTTCACGGTACCGGAATCTCGAAATGACTGTCGGCCAGACGAACACAATTCTCGACAATCGATAAAGTCTACTGATCTTCTCCAGCAGGGGATTCTGTAAAGTTCGCCATGTCACACGTAATCAAACAGATGTTCGAGATAGTTCACAGTAAGAAATTTCCTCGAAAAACACAGTACATGGAAACGCATTATTTAACATAGCTGCCCATCGGACCACAGGTAATCCAGCCAAACTAGGTTTCAATGGTATATTGATGTTCCCGTCCACTGGCTGTTTGTGTAAGTACAAATTATGCTCATGAGACATCGCATTCGATCAGTGTCAACTTTTCTTTGGTTAATCTCACCAAACTCAATTTCTCTAAACTGCTATCACCAATTATACCTGGCAAGGAAGCTACAGCTGTAGAAAGCAAACCCTTTAAGGCGTACGTCTCGTGAGCCTAAACGGTTTCACCAATAGACAGCATGAACGAATTGAGCGTGACTTCATCAAAAATAGAATGAAGTAAACCCCTGAGTGTTGTGATCAAAAATCACAATTGAACCGACGCAACGTAGATTCCACCATTAACATATCCGCATGATAATGAGTCTGTCTGAATCGCTGTTCAGTGAAGCTTAATTTATGGCGAAACCTGTTGCAGTTTCCGTAGACTGAAACCACCTCCAATCGTACGTACATGCTACCGGGGCTCGTCGTGGTGACAACTCCACTGTTACTGCTCGAAGGTCGCCGTATCGTTTGTCATGCGGTTGCGGTTGTGCAGCAAATGGTAATGCCAACCTCGGCAACCGTCTCCACCGCAGGTTTACTATTCGACAATCCGAAGATTCATGTGGCAGACTCAGCTTGATGAACCCAGGTCATCCTTCTGAGTTGTGTGCCGGCTCGCACAAACCGCAATATACAAACACGGCTTCAAGGTGACAAAACTCAAAGTCTATGCTGAATGCTTCCCCGACTCCTTCCCTCCAGTTACACTTGAGCGGATCCTATCACGAGCAACACAACTACTCTCTGCAACTTGTCTAAGTCAGCCACGCGCTACCCTTGTGCTCCGAAAAACAAACTCGGTGAGCCCGACAAGCTTCGACTGGAATCATTGTGAGAGGTCACAACAAGAAGCTAGGGTCACAACAAGAAGCTCCATAAGCTTCGACCCCGAACCTTCCTTAGGCAACAGTTCTACTCTTACAGGGTTATCAACCACTGGAACGACCTTCCATTAGAGGTTGTTAGCTGCTCTTCTAGGGACCGTTTCAAAGTGTTATTAGATTCTCATTTACTTAAAACAAAATGTTAAATTAGTATTTTGTTCTTTTCTATTAGAAAAGTGTTTTTACTATGTTCTCGGTATTCTCTGTAACCCCCAAGAGCGGTGCTACACCCAGTTTTCAATGACTGCCTTTCAGGTCAACAGAAAACCGCTGATATCGAAACGGACAAACTGACTGGATCCGGGTGAATTGGGTCCCCAACCTCGAACCCGTGAACAAATCGCTGAAATCGCTGAGTTGATCTGCTCTGTTTTCTCAGCTCAGTCAAACTGTAGGCTTGGAAATAAGCCTCTTTAAACTCTGTTCCAGTGTATTAGAAGAATTCAATCAGCTTCGTAATCCATCCGTTGGGAAGCAGCACTGCAATTTTTCATGCGAACGGACAATCGTGTCAGTCCACCAACAATATTCAGAACATATCGAGTTCCTCTCAAAATCAATCGATCCGGGAGCTTGCAACGTGACAATGCTGTCCATAAAAGTCCTACAATATCTTTCTGGCCATCGCGTACGCTGTTGACGGTGACAAAAATATACAGTCCTCGACCGCCTCTCGAACACTCCACTGACAACAGTGTAAAAGGTAGAGCGTCAGTTGGCCGATCCAATTACTCTAGTTCCACCATAATACACAACTTGCTTCGTGAACTTGCAGCAATCAATCAGATCGCCGTTAGAGTAGGTCTACTCGAATTATGGCGATTCAACCGCATTTGGCGAAGGTGCAGGAGGTGATATCGCTAGAAGATCTTCCTGGAGGATTTCAAGCTCAGCGAGAGCAGGACAAACTTGATCCAGACAATCCGCTATATACCGCTGGACACAAAGGATTTCGAAACCTTGTTGTTCAACCGGCAACAACATCTGGTGTAATCCGACTGTAAATCGAGAGACACACATTCAAACTCTTGAAAATGTTGCCTGGCTACCACTACTCGCTTCTAGCTTGCATCAGAGCTTTCTCCAATTTCAACACTCTGGCTGAACGCTTCTTGTCTAGCTTGACGATCGTAAAGGCTGAATGAACACTGATGTCAATCCTAATACCAGCCTCAACGTCTGAGGACATGGACCTATCAGACCTAGAATGAATGATAATGTCATCCAAATGTGAACCTGCTACTTCTCTGTCACATTCTTCGGAACCTTTGACCATTGCGGCAGTCTTGACGGGTGTGGTCAAATTGTTCGACGGGAGGTTTCATCTTCCAGTAACGGTGTGCCAAGGTTGTTACCATCAAATCGTCCTCGAACAACGCACAGAAGAATAACTAGCACCGAAGTCGAAGCGCTCTTTCGATCGGAGGTATTACGGTGCTGTTTTACAAGCGATAAATTGTGTAAAACCAGTCGGCTGCATACCTCAACTGTAACTGTCGGTATCCGCAGTAAGATTCGCTGAAAATTACAAATCGGCCGTTTGAAGTTTGATATTCCCTCATTACTGAATATGAAAAGTTGTCTCACCAGTCCCGCTAAGTGAGGCGAACAGGACGGCAAATGTTCACATCCGGTGAATTACGCCAAGTGAAAAGGGAACATACTGTGGTGGCCTATCAAGCGGAAAATGGAATTATTCTAACATCCGGTGAAATACCTCAACGCGAGACGGAGGTCCGTTCAAAAGCCTAAAGCAAACAGATATACTCATGTTAGCGTCCGAAGTCTGGCCTATGAACTAATTAAACGCCGTGCGCTTTGCCTTACTAACATATCTATCGCCATCGGGATCACCGAGATGACAGTCATGCTCGTCTTCCGGAACAATGGAAAAATGTACGGATGTGACCCTTTGCAGCCAAAGCTTCCGCCGGGCCGATCCGTTGTCTCACCCAGAGCTCACTTCCGTTCCCAAATCCGTCCGGTCCTTCATTGCACTATCCAAGTCCAACTGATTTTCAGCTAACTTGAGTTGCCCATCTTTTTTGCCCTTGCTCTGAATGAGACGAGGCAATTTTGTCCGGGTTCAATTGCATTCCTTTCATGGGATACTCACAATTTCCTAATGATTGGTGAATTCAATTTGTTACAAAAACTTACAACCCTATTTTACAAAATGCTCTGTCGATAAAATGTGTGCAGCATTTCTAGCCGCAGTTGGAACTGCTGGCCTTAAGGAACACGTAAATGGCGATGCAAGATGGCACGAGAACTACGCTCCCTCCCGTCTAGACTATGCCTTCAATGATCAGGAACCAACAATAGACAATTTATCAATGAACGCCCCATTCGACTTTAACGACGACGTCGCAATAACTCTCGACACCGTTTGCAATGCTGAGCTTAATCCTAGAACAAAAGTTCCGAAAAATAACTTCGGAAACATTAGGGTAGATGCATTTAAGGTATATTCAACTGATGCACCGTGAAATTAATTCAACTCATCAGTGTCTGTTGAGTAAAAGTGCGATCACTCTGTTAACAGCGCACGCGGAGAAAAGGATTATGCAGCACTACTCTACTCCGAAAACCGTCAAAAAACACAACAGCTGCGGTTCCAAACGGTAATGACTATCCATGTTAAACGCCTGGCTTCGGCCCAGGTCACACTTTGGGGGACTCGTGCGTTCATTGTTCCTGTGGACGAATTCGAGATTAATTCACCAAACCAGTCTGATAAGACCAACGGGGTCTCCAACCGAGCTAAAATCAGCACTCTGTTAATGACCCCAAAATGACCCAAAACATACTTAATCCTTCAGTCACGTCAAACACGCCCAAAAAACCTATTAAGGATTGTTGACTGGCTACACTCTATTAATTAGGCTGTTTTCATTTTTTGACAAGAGAGGCCAGAATAAACTCAAACGGACACGTGTCTCACGTTAAAATGTTGGCGTCATCTGCATTCACACATAGATGAAACTGTTTCAAAAAGAATGAAGCTCACACGAGGCAAACCGTTGGCCGCCCTTTCTATGCTATATTGATTTTTTGCTTTGGTTGCCTCCGACCATACCAACTATGTTCACGAGAGAAGTTTAGCAGCTATCCCGCCCTGATTTTTCACGTTTGCAAATGTAGTACGATTTACTTCGTCATGCGAAAATAACGGATCTTAGAACTGCTTCGAGTTAACTTACTTAACATAGTGAATAAAAATACAGTCTAAATTGTTTGTGAAAGTTTGCATCTATAATTTTTTGTGCTTATTGTAGTCCGAAGTTCTAATAGTTGAATTTTTTGACTTGACGCATCACTTCGAAGACCACTTCGCCTTCGAATAGGCCCCTTCGAGATTGCCTGAAAATAGTCGGGGTTAACATCGCACATTCAACTGATCGCACGGCAGAATATATTATCACCTGATCAGGCTACAGAATGATCACATGAACATGAAGTTGGTGATATTTATGAAATACTCCGCCCTCCGGTCGGAATCTGGAAATACAGTCCACATGCCATTACCGTTGTTGGAAGTGTGAACGGCAAGTTTGAGAGACGCAACATAATTTGGCTGATGTTTTGATTGGGAAATAAGGTTATAGATCAGTGTGAAGTACTGTACTGTCAACTGCTGCATGAATTATTGACGTTAGTATATATATGTGCTGCCTACGTAACATTACGACTATATTTGAGACTGGCATAATCGTTGGTAACTGTTGCAATAATACATTTGTATAATAATAATTCGAAGGTCGAGGAGATTTTTATCAAGATAGATGGCAAGATGGACACCATAATTCTTCGCCTGTATCCTGCAGAATAACTGTTCCTCTTCGACTAACCGGAATCGCATAAATGATGAACACGAACATAACGTCCTGAGCGCAGACATGATTAAGCTTTCGGAGCAAACTGATATATAGCACACTATATTGAAAAGTATCCTCAGGAGACAGCATACTCACTCAATTAGCGGTGGTTATTACTTTGGATGTTTGGAGAGATTTAATCTGATACAATGTAAGTACTGCTGATGCTACAACTCGAACGATGCATAGTGCTCACCGGGAACGTGGTTGTGTTTGACAATGGGGATGTCAGCAGGAAAGTTCCCAACTTGTCATACTATATCAACGAAACAACTATGCATCTAGGTGAAATAATGATGGGAACAAAAAATCAGAAGTCACTGGTAACCATTTCAGGAAACCGGAAACACCGTATCTCGCACACATAATCCTGCGCAATTTTTGAGGTTGTAGAGGTCAGGTCTAGCTAACCAAAAAGCCGAATAGCTGTTGATTACAGTTCGCCGTCCTCAGCCGTAGAGTCAGAGTATACGAAAAAACCATGATTGAAGCGCAATAGAAAATAGTCAGATGAGACGGATTTAATCAAGTATAATGGGTCAACTCAAGGATATTACATAGAAAACACGGACTTTTACTTTTAACATCGATGCCACAACTAAGTGAACGCAGTTTTTGGGATCCGATTGATTGCTACTAGCTTGAAAGAGCTGGTGTGGCCTACTAAACAATGGACGTTTAGCTGATACCCAAACGTTGAGACCGTTATAGTCTGTGATAAGGGAATGAAAGCTTGGTCACATTGTATGATTTACGAGGTGAAAAAGTTATTAATTACTAGGTTAGTCGCCTTGAAGTGTCTCTACTCATCTAGTTGGTTTGAATATTAGAATCACCCTAAGTGGAATTGAAAACTAGAAATCATACTTAGCAAGACAATATTTGGTTCCTGGTCTGTATACTCGGAGATAGGAATGCAGTCAAATGTGCGTTGTTTGCCAATGAAAATCACATGTAAAATTTACGGTAAAATGACATTAGGTGACTTCACCAAGACATAGTGGAATGGATTAACTAATTTTGTCAATCGTTGACAAGTTTGATGCACCTGGGGAAAATTAGCTCCCGTTGATTGCTTATAATATACATACAGAAGTTTGTTTGTAACGTGTTCCATAACAGTGGAATTGCTGAGATTAAATAAAGCGTACATTCAATGGAAATCACAAAAAAAGGGAAAACTATTGCGAAAAAATTATTGAGAAATCGGTTTCTTCCATATTATGATGGGAAAGCTTAGGTATTTGTAATCATATGGAGCGCTTTACACTGCATCCACCTCTGGGTTTCCAAATGTCGGCCATTGAAATTTGGAAATTACATGTTGTTGTTATAAGTCAGATCTTCGAAAATCACTTTCGTGTTAGATATTTTGGAAATCATATTTTTCACTATGGGTAAACAAAGTTTGAGTTTAAATAGCCCGAGTTGTGACGATATAAAAAGGATAAGAAGTTTGATGCAAGGGCATATCGTTTTTGGACTGACTAAGTGAAAAAATCGAAACAACAAAGTCTCAGCTGACTATTACTCCTAACAGACAGCCGATTTTTCCATTCCTGTGAATGGAGAAATCTTCCATTCTATGACAAATTTGTTGGCATCCACAGCAATATCTGTGCCGCCAGCAGTAAAACACAATAATTGTCGCTTACTCGTTAATATACGATGAGTATGCAAATAGACAATATTATCGTTATTATTAAAAGTATAACTATCAGTAATGTGAATATGAAATACAGAAATGATGGAACATGTACTTCCTCCCCATTGTAATGGTAAAATTAGGAAGACCGAATGAACTTTTTTTGTCATGTTGTTCATATTCACATATTCCATCCATATCGTGCGAAAGATACAGTCACTGCTGAAAGATGGGTTAACATCATATTGCTCGTATATTAAGTGGTTGGAAGATGGGGATGCATGAATTATCACACGAGGTCTTCTACATTACATCTACAACCATGGTTCCAACCAAAGACTGAGTTTAACACACCAACATTTTTGAAATAAACCCCCGTGAAAATCAGATTTCTTAGCTTGCTGTAAACATGTTTATACACCTCGATGCAGAACCATTGAGAATAATCGCAAATAGTTCTCAGCTGCCTTATTTTGATGGGTCTAGCTTGTTCGAATGATAATATTCACATGCAGGAGGTGCTACAGAGCTCTGTATTTAGCGTTATGCAAGAAAATTCGCGGAGCCGCCAGTACTTGGAAGTACCATATAGGGTGCCAAGCATATTATTAGTTTACCAAATAGATGAAACGATTGATAATTGGAGTTTTATACTACCCGAAATCAGTTACTTGGAAATTTTTGACATTTGGGTGACGCTTGCTCAGGTGCAATTTTTGCAGTTGACAAACTTCTCTTCAGAATTTTAACAAACGATATTAACAACTAGGCGATATTCCGTAACAACAGTGCATAATGCAGCTGGATATCTAAGAGTGCGTGAGAGTTTTTTCGAGGAGGCCAAACTGGTCGGTAACCATGGCAGTATATAGAGTTTGCATGAGAAAGTTTTGCGGTCATAACTTATGGGTACTCTGACATGATGTTAACGTTTGTTGTCAGATAAATATTAACTGAAACATTCTGTGAGTTCTTTGTGCTGATGGACTGCGTTATATTGAACTATTTACAGAATTCTAAAAAGGGTCGGGACATGTCGCACATGTAACCTTGAATAACACTTGTTGAAAATTCACTATGAACCCTGTGCACTGTCTCACTGCCTAAGGAGATTTCTTACCCAACTTTGCAGAATTTCCAGTGGGCTTGTGTTAGTTCTAGTCATTTTCAAATGGTTTCGTTATTCACAGTGTATCATGCGTAGAAGAGAGAGTATATTGTTTACTTACACTGCTTGTGTGATATACGACAGGTTTATTTGTCAGCATATTGAATACCAGGAATTGAATTGTAGCCATTTTACTTGACATGAACCGCATATTTGTTTGAGTAATGCATGGAGCCAATGGGATAAAAATGTTAATTAGACCTTCAAGTGGGTTAGAAATAGTCACCGTTAACTGCGTCTCCACTGCTGCTGGGTTGAGCAATGTATCTGAGTATTACGGTGCAAATGGGCACTGTTGCACAAGAAAATAACAACCTGTACGTTCAGTCCGTTGCGACATCTCTGACGATCGTCTTTATGTGACTTAGCACACATATGTCTTGAACATGATTGTTGATCACGCGCTCAGACCGAAACCTTGTTTTTCCTGTTGCAACGAAACAAATTAAGAACCTCACTCACTGTGCATGTTTGTAAACAGAATGTGTGTTGGTTACCACTCAGGTGGTGACACGTGTAAGCTGTTTCTTAAGTGTTGACTTGCGCTAGTCACATTCGAAACATATTGTGTTTCATACACCGGACCTTTCCAATTATATATTCATTCGTGAAATGTGAATCACACAGCCACTGTTCCACACACCGCACCTTCCTTATTGCTTTTAACGCCATATCCAAGGTATTGTCCTTTGATCGCACGCATTACCAATAACATGGATCACATAAATCAAGACTAATTTGTGGCCAGTTTGTCGAAGTATGTGCCGAAAATTCTGACAGCGTCCAACATGAACTCTACAAGTGTCCAATAATGTACGCCCTCCAAACAGCCGGTTATAATCGGTTTTTTTTGTACGACCATGACCCGCGATGACAACTGCCATCAGCTCCAGTCGAGGGATGGAATACAAGATATATCAGAAAAAACCTCGAACTTAAGAAAACATGCAGAGACTACGCTCTCCAGTGTCTGTATGGAAGAAAACATGAGCGAATTCCCTGTGCTCACACTCAGATTTGTCATGAATCACACAGAATCTAGTCACGTTTCGAAATCTTACTTGATTCTACCCATCGAAAGAGTCGCCTACAACTGGTTATCTTTTATTGTATTGCCAATCGTATCACTGAATTATGCTGTGTAGTCCACGGGTCAAAAAGCTCCAGCCATTTTTTATTACATTTATTGCAATAGTATTGTCTTCGGTGATATCCGTTGGGTACGAACCCAAGAAACTTATCCAAGTTTTGAGATGGCGGATAAGTTATCAATTCTTGTAACAAATTTACCTGGAAAATTTTAACCCAACGTAAATTTGTCTTACTCAGAGTCAAATCAGACACCTAAAGAACGTTCACATGACAGCGTACTATTGTCTGTCGCTCTCACTCAGTGATCGTTCGAAATAGTGTATAATCATAAGAATACTCACATTTGCTGCAAGACAATGAAGTAAACGAGAGATACAGTCGTCGTGGATAAATAGCATGTGGCATAATGGGCGCGAGCTTTTCACAAATTACTAGATCACGGTACACTTGACAAGAAAAGGGATGAGGTTGGTTGAAATGGATGCACTGCCATCTGAAAGTCCGTGAGCACATTCCAAGTTAACCTCAAGACAACTTACGTGGCACGAGGTTGTTGAAATTAACAGTCTCGACAGTGTCCGGCAAAATTGCTCCAACCCGTATAGAACGTCGTACTACCGCAAAATGCAGGAGCGTCACGTACAACCAATCTCTATCAGTAAATTGACTCTTATTGAAACTGTTTGGTTAGGATGGAATCTAACACGCTGTCCACCACAGTATTCAGGCTATTTTACACATGTTGAAACCACCCCAATTCGCACACAAGACTACCGACACGCGCGGTAGTACAGACCACATTGTTTCTGAAAGACAGTTACTAGGCACTCCCCGACTAATCTGAAAGATTTGTCCAACTATGCCTCGTGCCATCTCTGTACACTGGCAAACGAAGTAGGCTAGTCCGGCAGACGTCACATCGCACCAGCGCAACCCCACCTCGTCTTCGGTCTTAGCTCAGGCCGACTGGGGATAATAGGACACGTCTTCCATAATCGTTTCTTATGAACTCAATCAGATTGAAACAGTTACCTTGTTTGCGAGCGACATGCCGATTTATCATGAGAACGGACGACCGTCACAGCTCCTCAGCATTGTCTTACACGCACTGAGCTACTAACGTGAATAAGTCGATCTGAGACCACTCAGTACAATGTGGCAGTTCAAAGATATCTGCTAATATCTCTAATGTCTACGAAGAAGCTACTTATGGTGAACTTATTATAAAATCGTCGGTTGCCTCATCCCGGTTTTCTCGATAACGATATCAAAAGATAGCATTTATTGAATGTTCCTCTGCAATAACAGTTTAGCTTTATCCTATTGCTCAAGTTGCACCGAGAATTTTCAGTAGTTTGCCGGATACACCTTGAGGTAGGTCAGCTCGACCTTCGTTAGGTTGACTTTTTCACGTACGAAACAGCCAGTGTAACGCAATCAAATGACATACTATCATATATGTGGTACTTTAGCCACCTTTGTGGGTCTGAGCGTTTTTGCGAACGACGAAGTCGCCTTATACAGGTCAGCTGGTTATCCGCCCATAAAAAATGTCGTTTTTCAAATGCTTACAAATGACAGCGGGAATCCACTGTAACCTCATGTTAATATATATCATTCTGGGAAGCACTTCATATATCTAACCATCGAAAAGACTTCCATACATCGCCCACAGATTTCAGGCTGCGAATTATGTCTTAACAAGTTTTACTTTGCTTCTTGTTGCATAATCTATTGTTTTTCCGTTAACTCTGCAACCCTGCCGTTCGGAAAACGGATGGCGAAAAAAGAAGGGCAGATACTTTGTGAGCGGATGGATGTCCAACAATAACATGCAACAACACTATCTTTGACTCAGTTGGCACGTGATAGCATTAGTGTGGAGAATTATCATATTCATCCGTTCTACTGAGTGTCCTTAGCAGGTCCTCTCCTTCAAAGGTTTGTCATCTTCATTGCATTCGCTTATGAACCGTTAAGCCAACGTCAAAACTTGAAAAGTGAGGAACGAATAGTATTAAGTTTAGGCGATGGACATGAAGGCTACTCAGAACACTAGACGTACCGCTGAACTTATCGAACTGTATAGAATTAGTTCAAATCACACCAATCCAGGAGTGACATCATCCGATATTAACGACACAGAATCACTGGCCTAATAGCTTTTACTGATGTCCATATTTGTTTGTAGACAGAAGATTCTGAACGAAGTAATTCAAACTGTAGGATACCCGGTCGTCTCCTATCCTTTCCACGTGATTTGGCTTTATTAAAGGCCGCCGCATGTTAAACTTCAAGTTGCCAATCAACTGTACACAAGCGTTCGAGGTGTCACATTGAAATACTTTTACTTTCACGAACAGAATCCGTTGATAGCTCTAAAATCTGGTAGGTTCCAGATAAAAACACATATACAATAGCTCTGTTTGCACAACAACGTGACTACTTGTATTGTACCGCAATTTTATTCGAGGAAGACTAGCAAAAATTATTCCCGACAACAAAAAGGGAATTAAACAATTGTGTTTTCATGGACCATTCAGCAGCTGGTTTAAATTTCCAAAAATCACCGTCAATTTCCTTGAAGTACGTCGGTAAGTGCGACCGGAATGTTACCTTTTGAAACAGCGGTGGCGCTTCTTTTATCTGAAAATAAACATGTAATGATGTACACGTGAGATAGGTGTTCAATCAGCAACAGTTTACAATAGAAGTTTCGGAAACTTGATTAGTCAGTAATTTTTTCATTTATAATCAACCCAAACATTTCATGGTGAGCGCAATGCAACAACCTTTGGTAGTTGTTTCGATGACTTTCCTGACACGTATTTTCCAATTTACGTTCGAACAGAATGCTTCCTAAACAGGTAATCTGGATGTATGTACCGTTGCCATGTGCTCAGTCAACCTCTTCTTAACATGCAGATGAGTTCAGTTATTCCCTGCAGAAATTTATGTCTAAATATGTGTCCGAACAGAAATGGATGTTACTGTGATTTGGATTCGAGTCACCACTTAATTCTGTTCGAATGGAAATTTTGAAATCGATTGTATTTTTCTACTGTGTTATACTGTTCAACGTTCTCATTCTGTTTCCTGTTTCTACTGCATAGCAAGTGCAAACCTGTGTGTATTCTGGATACTTCATTAGCTGCATTGTCGTAACACACTAGACAAAATACACCGAGTGACAATATTTGCGTACGGTTTCACCCGATGGAAACAAGGATGTTCATTCAGTTTGTTACATCTATCCGTTAAATTTTTTACACCTCACTTCACGCTTGTATAGGCTGGTCTTAAATGAGTGAGGTAAATCCACATAATACGTCCATTGAATTATTACATGATTTTTGGTTGGAAGGATGCCAGCTACGTCCTTCTGTAGAGATGCTGATAATTTTTGAGAAGGTTTTACTCAATATTTACTCCTTGTTGATGACTATTATCCTAATCACCTGTGGATTCGGCTTACACCAACATATCCGGTGGATAATGCGTCGTTATAAAATTAGGTGTATGGCTAAACACATGGAAAGCATTTTGCCGTTCCCCCCACGCCGTTTAGTAATGTTCAAAATCGTTATCACTGAACTTGACCTGCTAACCGAATAAAAACACGTATCGCTGGAACAGCAAACAGTAGGTTGTACGAAGATAACGTTTCTTTAAATATTGATATAGAACAGATAGTCTAAGTGGGAAATGAATTACTTCCGATGGTGATTTCTCTCTAATTAGCTGTGTGAAGAAAGAAACTGATGGGGCGTGTTTTGAGAGCAGAAGTTGGAAACGATACCAATTTGTTACAAGTACAATTGTTGTCGAAATAGATCGTGCGGCTCAGGACTATTGTCCACACCAGTTATGGTGCGATAGTCTGCGCATTTTTTTAAATAAAATTTGGCTGGAATATGTGAACGATTGAGACCTCATTTTGGAACCGTGTTGACCTCTCCATTAAATAAGTTTACCTTGCATTCACAGAACCAAAACTGCTGATGCGTTGCGATTACGTAAGATAAATCATAGTACATTTGAATGCTGACACTTTTTATCGTCTGCCTCCGAAGAATCAAAACAAAGGTTGTGTTCGAGTGCCAGAATGATTTTCAAAACAACCTGGTTATTTGTACATATGACCACCGAAATATATGACTACGTGAGATGCGTTATCACTGGCAACACCAACTCTATGATACGATGTTATCCATCAGTCCTAGGACTGGTGGTACGACAAAATTTTCATGAAAATTTTCCAGGAATTGGGTCACTAAAGTTTCAACTTTATTGGTGCAATACTGGGGAATGACTGGCGGCTCAGGTTAGAATCATTATGTGGCAATTCTGCCGAGCAGTTACGGGAGATAACGAAGACTTCTATTCTTCCTGTGTGTAAACTATTCGGGGTACTTCAGTGTGAGATTGTGGACAAATTACGAGAATTCTCCGAAGTGTGTCTCCCAACTGCGATTCACCACACTGTGTTTCTCATATATCAAAATATTAAGTTTCCACTTGTCAAATTTCAAATAGCATAGAGGAAACTTCTTAAAGGTTGTCCAACTGTTTCCATTACCGTATGGTTCCCGTTAAGAAACTCGATTAGCTTTCACTTCTAACATGCATAATGGTGATAAGAAGAAAGACTGTCATTCCTCATGACTTTCTATCCAACTTACTTGACTCATTTCGTTAACTGTGAAAAATACGCATCTCCCATACCTTTTCATCTTCCTGTTAGCATCCTGCTTTTGTGCGAGTGAATTTTACAATTTCGCTCAATTGTTCAGTCACATATCACAGCATGGTAGATGTTCCCACGTAGTGCGACAAGTGAAGGCACTTACCATATTAAGCCGACCCGTTCGAGAGGTATTTCTGCAGCTTCGGTAATACAAATACCCTTATTTGTCATCTCAGTATCCTTCTGTGAGTCCTAAGTCAACTTGACCCGTAAATTTGAAACTTGTACTGTTTGCCTGTCTTCATGATTCTGTAATAAGCGTTCGTATACGCAACTTAACGCCCTAGAATGTTGCTATTTTTATCTAATGGGTATGTAACTAAGTAAACAGCCTTACGATAAACCCAAAAGAAATCTCTGGCGTCTTTCATTGAGATGATTTGGATTTTGAAATTATCCTTGCTCGCTTCCTTCAACAGGCCTGTTTAGCCCCATGCCATCACAAATTTCTGGAGTAAAGCTGAGCAGCGAGCGCTGGCTACGATTATTGCATTTCAATGATAAAGCATTCTGCATATGCATCAAAGCCTGCACTCTGTCCCAACATTTGGAACCGAGCAGCAGTTTCGGGTGATGTGTGTTATGAGTTTGCAACCTGCAAACTCAACATCTCGGACATCAAGCTGCGACAATCAAACGAACCTGCTAACGTGTTTTTACATGCGTGTTTCTGATGTGCATGTAGGTTCTAGAGCGATGGCTTCAAGTTCTTTGATAACAAGTGGTTATCGCCACACTAATGAAGGGATCCTATGATTTAGTAAAATGCTATCAGGTAAACACAGGCAGCACGTCTCCTCAAAACACAGGCTTCTTGCTCCTGTTCCATAACGTAACCAAACAAAATGGCTGACTGCAACTCGTCTGTCATACTCATTGATCCGCATCAAAATCAGTGCGCATGATTTTACGTAGGTTGATTGCCGTGCTTGAACATGGTTTAATAAATTGGTTGGGAAGCATACAACGTCAAGTTCACGTCTTAATATTCCATACTGTTAATACTCACATTAGTTGAGGAGATTTTAGTATATGATTGATGAGGTTCGTACGAGTCACCAGTATATCGAATAAGTGGACATGTATGCTGAACACAACTGTTGAACGATTTTATCGTAACTTCCATCTCAAATTCTACAAGGAACTATAACAGTGTTAGTCGAAAATTCCATGTGTTGATAAAACGTATTTTGAACTTCATCAAGTAATTCATCTACCAGTTGCGAAACTTATATTTTTCAACTTGTTAGTTGGATACCGGACTTGAGAGCTGCACTTGTACATAGCTTGAACACGTTTAACTGTTGATAACGGTGCACAGTAACATCAATAAACGCCAGTATTTCTACGAAATAAATGACCCTTTGCCATAGAATATGTCGCGGTCAACAAACGCAACGCAAGTAATCGGAAGTAGATTGAAATCTTTTGGCATTTGCAAAGCAACCGTTAACAGTTTTGGGGCAGCCCCAAAACACTTGTACAACTGCTCTGCATCCTCACGAACAAGACGAGGACATCCGTCCAAATTTGAGAGGCGATCCTCTGTTAGTTTTAAGGGAATTGTTAACATTGATGCTAAATGCTGCCTGCACCAGCCACGCCGAAGTATTAACTAGTGCGGGGGCTCATAGCAAAGGTTTGAAAATTTTCAGACGGAATAATTTCACCCATAACGGCGAGTCTACTCTATGCTACTTATGAATATGTTGCCTCGCAAACAGATATGAGCGAACGAAAATAAGCCAACTGGTGGTGACCGCCCGAGGGGGAAACAAAATATTTTGTTCACAACATGCGAATATAATTCGTGACATAGGCAGGTGCATGAGGAATACGTTCGTAATTCCAGCATCATACGTAGCCAATCAAAATGAGTGATCGATGAGACAGAATGTGCATGTTTTAATCGCCGTTAGGCAGGACGCATGCAGTCACTGTTAATTTGAAACCGAATTTCGTTTTCTCCGGTAATCCCGCTGTCTACTGAAATTTGACGCTTCGTCTCCCTGTAAGAGCGCCCGACGTTAGCTCGCTTTGTGTGTCATGTGACCATTTCCAACAAACATGTGTCTGATTGTTGCGCCTTAGATTAGAGGTTTCAGACTGGATGAGAGAGAAAGTTCGACAAATTTACAGAAGTCATGAACATTCACAAACATGATTAGTAATTTACATTTGCCGGAAGTGTGAGTATCGTCTGGATGTCTACGAAATTTAATGAGCTCATCACTGTTGAGAAATTGGCATAGTTGGATGACTTGTCTAAAACGCACACGCATATGAATCTACGTCATTATGCTAATCCAGTCATTGTTCTTTATGATGTGCTTATTCCAGTTTACGTTTTGTATTCGTAGCTTTGTGAGGCGGTTGAAAAGTAACAAGCAAAATGCTTGAACATTCGTATCTTATTGGCGAAACATCCGCAACTACAAACTATCATAGAACATCAAATTAGCTAAGTAAGTCAATGGATCTCAGAAAGTATAAGTTGTTAACTTGAAGCTTGTAACTGCTTACGATGTATTTGATAGAAATAAAAAGGTGAGAAAACTATATCAATTCTTACGTAGTGAACGTATCGATGCACCAAGGTCTGTAGGCTCTCCCAAACTTGTGCGATTCATAACAGGATAATGAACCTTCGTGAATTTACCTCATTCATTTTGCCAACATAGAAATCGTTCTTGCGTTGTCCGTATTCCGCAGAACAGTTTCCCATGATTCTATAATAACGCTAGCTTATTATCACAACCACTCCCAAAAATTAATGGGAAGGGTTTAAATCAAGCAAGTAAGTCCACACAGACAGAATCAGGTGCTAGCAAACAGGGTTACCAAGGAAGAGTTGGCCTAAAAATGATCTTCAATGAGTGAGCATTACAAAAGATGTAACCACATGATCTACATCTTGAACCATCACTGAATAGCCATCGACAATTTGCGCACGTAACAGGATGTTGACCGGGACGTCCATGGTCTTGAACTACATGTATTAACATTTGACGTCGCTGTTTCGAAAAACGTCCCCATTTTTACTTCATTGAAGTTCCACGAACATTTTCACCGGAAACTGCAGTAACTGTATACACTTCAACATCGTTCAGTACATCCTACCTAACTATTAAATATCCATAAATTTTCGACCAGAAATGATTTCAACAGCCTGCTCCACATGCATTTGAAATCTGTGAACATTTCCACAGAGGCATGAACACAGAGATTCGGCCCGAAATTCTACAAAAATTAACCACGGCACCGACTCAGTAATTATAATTGTTGAAATACAAGAGTAACCAGATGCTGGACAAGTACACATTATTCCTGATGAAATCCGTGAATCAGTGAGACAGCTGGTCACACGGTGCTTCGTGCCCGTTTTACTTCGTGAGTTAAACATCAACTGAAAACAAGTGTTTTAATCCGAGCAGGGTCTAAGAGCGTACAATCGACTCATTTCTACAAACAGCAGTGTTTAGTTTACTACCATATAATTTAGACCTAAGAAATGGGTGCCTGAAAGTGCAGTACTAAGTCGGATCGCTGCAATCACCTTCACCATCTCTCCGATCTACTTTGCTGTAGTCGCGAAGTTTAAGTTATATATGGGGTGAAGTGTCGTTCCTCATAACGAAGTCTTCAGGTCGGTCGTAGAACTCTAGGTGGATTTTCATAACTGTTGCATTCACCGATAAACACATGTCGTGAGCCTAAAACTGTGCTGAACATGACTAATAATTAGATGGTCAGAAGTGTTTGTCCACAGGACATTTTGCCGGATTGATGAATGCCACAAGGAATTGCATGAATTTTGTCGTTGTGTATTTCATCCAGTTTCAAAGCCGGTATTGACGCCTTACACTGTGGAACATCCGACAAAATCCTCAGAAAATCCGTGGTGGTTTTCACGAAGAAATCACAAGAGACATTTTCAATCGTAATATACATTCACGGGCAATTGTAATCTAACTGTGACCGAAGTATAATCAAGCGCACCATATGGTCGTGAAGTATGGCAAATTCTGTGAATCATACAACCAGTGGGAAGACATGGAATAGTCTCAAGATAGCAACAGATTTAGTCTTATATTTCCCCCGGATGATAAAATCAACCGACGAAAATATTTGCTGGGTAATAACCACCGGTTGGACTGGTGTTGGACCTATGTAAACAGCACATGGAAATGTTTTGTGGTTGAGGAAATACAAGGAATGAATTCATCAAGTCACACAATATGAATCATTATCAAGTGGAAGAAACCACCGAAAACCATTCAGTTTCAGCAAACATCACCTAGAAAAAGATATCGCGAATGAAACTTTCGATTTGGTCTCAAAAGGTAAGTCACGTTGCATGGGGTTATGCATGAGGCGTGTATTGACAAGCGTACAAAATTCAATAAGAGCGCAATTTCCTCGAGAAAGCCTACCAAAGAGAAGACCTCCGAAGAATTCATAACAGACGCAGCCGAAGAAGAAAAGCGCACAGGCAACGCTGACGCTTTCCAGTATCAGAGATGTTCGGACACAATTATGAATGGACATTCACTGCTCCTCAAAACAATTCAATTATTAGGATTATGCGGTGTACAAATTCTCGTTAGGTTGCTTTATTTGGAATGCACGATTGTGTGGCATGCAGCAAGATGAAAACTACTTGCAAGATGTTGTCGCTCACAATTCCAGTATGTTTACTCTATCCTACGTAAATTGTGGTAATCTCAGTTGTCTAACAGGTATGATGGTTTGATTGCGAACCCGGTTTGCACGCGGACATGATTCGTTGATGTGCTCCGTTCGAGAGCGAAACTGGGATCTTGTGCTTCCAATCGATATGGTTAACTGAAACGTTTATCTCAATGCCAATGATGCAATCGGATAGATCTGTTGTTCTGTTTCACGTGAACTACACGCTCAATGATTGGCCAATGTTTCAAACCATGCTCAGCTGAGAAAATACACCGATCTTAACGATAACATAAACAAGAAGACAAGGTCACTGGAATATCAGCTGAGTTGATAACATCGTTTGTACTAGCCTTGTTCTCGAAGAGTTAATGACCAATGACAGGTGGTGACAAGCAACCAGCGAAGCCGACTGACGTTCAGAACGACTACTAATCAGTCGAATACGACGAAAGAGAAACGCGCGCATTACACGAATACTCATTATTAAAATCACTCAGCACTGCGCTGAGGAAACCAATGTCGCATTATTCCAACGTTTCGGTAAACATAGTCTATCTAGTGTAATTCGTGAAACATTCGATGGCGTGAGAAAATCGCGTGCAAATCTGCTTGTTATATTGTTTGGGTTTGGTTGAGGGCGCGTGTAATCACAAAATGGCTTAGGTCGTGCTTCATTTTTACATTCAGTAATGCCCAGTAATATGGAGATTATTGTAGGTGAATATGACTGCAACTGCATTTGTCGGTGTACTATGGTAGCATATTGCGTTGTGCCACAAAACTCACTTGGTGCGATAGTGGTGGTTGTTGCTATAGATGGAATATTTCATAGGTTGAGTGATGATGATATAGTGCAAAACGTAGGTGGATATTTCGGCTTGTTTTCCGAATAACTTGCGAAAAGTGCATTCAGTTGTTGCGAACAAAAGATAAGCAATGCAGTAACCGAT
>LOND01001733.1:22829-38853 GCA_014220965.1 Paragonimus kellicotti | reverse complement strand
AGGATGCACGTGTGTCAGTCAGTTTGCATAAGATTATCTTTCATTATGGCCCACGCTTTGTTGACACCGCGGTTACAATGACAATCTATCTCACTCAGCTGCTTCGCACCCGAACTTAGTTGTTGAATGTTTATGCCTCTGGAGGATCTAAGACGTTTGACAGGGGTTTGGCGTTGAAACATTTAAACTACGGACGTATGACCCCATGGTCACTTTTGTCCAAAGGTGTTCCCACCTTCGAATCCAAAAGGTCACTTAGGTTCCTCGTTATAACAAGGTCTAAAACTGTGGTAGTTTCACCATCCACCCAATTAGCGACCTCTTTGAAGTTCAAGTTATACCCCCTCGTTCTGGAGGCCTAATAATGCCCCAATAAAACCACCATTGGTGGAATGAATCAATTTCCAGTTCACTTCGGAAGCAATGAAATATCCTACAGTGAGGAATCACTGCGACATGCCTGCTTGCTTTCTAATAACACTGAAAAGTTGCTCAACCTCCTGTCGAGTAGAAGAGGGGCTGACAAACGTGAACATCGGCAGCAACGTTATTATGCCTTCTGCTATGGAACGGCTTAATAGTTAGATATTTCCCACATTCAACTCCTCGTCTTGGCACTAGCCATAATGCTTCATTGTTAACAGCAAACACACTTAGTCATCCTGCCATCTTGTCTATCTACCGTGTGGGTCGAACATCACGGACGGCAAATATTATCGACGGACACGTCCTTTCGTACCCTGGTCTAAGTAACCGCAACGACATCCTCCCCTACTAGTGTTGTGATCCAAAACGCGGATGGCACAAGGATTGTTTATTCGGAACAGCAACGCGTGGGTTATGCGTTTCAACAAGACAACAAACGAAAACACTAATTTGCATACGGTATTCGGCCCCGACCGCCACGGCTGCCACAGACGTCAACGCTCAGTTCGTTTACGTTCCCTTACGTACCAAGAGTCATTTCATGCAATGCCTGCACTCCAATAATTCTTTGTATTTTTCCTGCAACTATTCTGGTGCCAAAATATATGCTCTGGTTCCACTACTGAATTACAGTGGTGTGAGTAGTATAGCATGATCGCTTCTACTCTGGTCTAAGAAAGCGGACAGTTTTTGGCTCAAGTCGCTTAGTGCTGGAAACTAAACCGAACCGAACCCACTCCGCTTCAGAAGCCTACGTTAAAACCAGCTAAGTTGATATATGTTCTGTCACTCTGGAAATTTCCAGAAAACCTACTTTATTTCTAAATGTCTTCCCGACTAATAAAGTCCCTAGATTTTTCTAATTCATCAGTGAAACCTATTTATTTCAGAGCACGGCGCACTAATCTCTCTTCCCATGTACGAATTTTCCAGACGCAGAGTGTAAAACTGGCGCTGAGAGCAGAAACCGATTACTTATTCAGTAAAATATACAGGAGGTTTTTTTATAGCTTCGGAAATGGCACTGACACGCTAACTAGCTAGATACCGGTCGTCCACGAACGAGCAAACCAGAAGTGTGTGGTTCGGGTTCGTAACACAACGTCAAATGACATAGCGACAAACAATCGGACAGCATACACAATCAGAAGTCTCTCGATGGCTTAGGTATAGCATGCAACTATGATTTTTGGAATTACTTTGAACATCACACCGCAGGCAGGTCAGTGAAATCGCCAGATCGCTGAAATACTACGCAGCATTACCAGTTAAACCAGATCTCCACTGCAGTGTTACTAACCAAATGATGAAGAGAAAAACAACTCAAACGGTGCTACTTATCCTAGTCATGAATGTCATTAACCAGTTTATTAAAATGCCAGGGTGCTCTTTTCGTTTATATTTTTGTTATTATGAATCAACACCTCAAATGTCATAGCAACCAATACTGACCAACATTCGACATGAGCCAGAGGAAAATTTTACAAGGTAAATTGCAATAAACAATGTGCACATATGTTTAAGATTTTGAACAATACCAAAAGGCCAGAATTCATTTTGTGCAGACGGTTGCTGATTTGTCAACACAAAAGCAAAATATTGACACGTTACAGAGTGCGGGTGTTATGTCACTATTAAGACCCCTACTTTTGGATACAGTCCCTACAATTCAACAGACAGCTGCTTTGGCTTTGGGAAGACTAGCTAACTATAAACAAGACTTAGCAGAAGCAATCGTGAAGGAGGATATTCTACCTCAATTAGTATATTCGCTGGCTGAGCAAAATGTAGATTGTTTTCTGTATATCTTACACTAGTCTTAGAGGTTTTATAAGAGAGCTGCAGCGTTTGTTTTACGAGCTGTGGCAAAACATTCTCCAGAACTGGCTCAAAAGGTGGTTGATTCCGGAGCCTTGGATGCTTTGGTTATCGGTCTGGAAGAGTTTGATCCTAATGTGAAGGAGGGATCTGCATGTGCACTTGGGCATATAGCTAGACATTCATCGGATTTATCACAAATAGTTGTGGATGCTGGAGCAATTCCGTTGTTAGTTTTATGTGTCCAGGAACCGGAAATAAGTCTGAAACGTGTAGCAGCGAGTGCACTGGCTGACATCGCAAAGCATTCCAGTGAGCTCGCCCAATCTGTTGTGGATGCTGGTGCTATCGCGCATCTTGCTCAGCTGGTACTGAATTCGGACGCTTCTCTGAAGGTGAGCAAATGTCCATTTTACTTCACTATACAATAATTAAGAGACAGGTTTTTGCGGCCTTGTCTACTATTGCCAAACATTCTGTTGATCTGGCCGAATTAGTCGTTGAGGCGGAGATTTTCCCAACAATCTTAGTCTGTCTCAAGGATCATGATGAAATAGTAAGAAAAAATTGTGCGACGCTCATACGTGATGTTGTCAAACATACGCCAGAGTTGAGCCAACTGGTTATTAATTCCGGTGGAGTTGCAGCTATAGTTGATTACATTGGGAACTCCAGAGGATACATTTGTCTGCCTGGCATAATGGCCCTTGGATATATTGCTGCACATTCAGAAACATTAGCAATGGCTGTTATAGTATCTGAAGTATGTTCTCGAAAAAAGCTGACTGATGTAACCAATTAGGGAGTTTCTCAACTTAAGTGTGCTCTCGCGCGCGAAACAAACGAAGATATTCAGGCTGCATGTGCGTGGTCTCTTGGTCAAATAGGAAGACACACGCCCGAACATGCCAAAGCGGTCGCCCAATCAGACGTTTTGCCACAACTGCTAGATTGTTACATGAGACCCAATGCAACTGAAGAACTAAGAAACAAGGTGAGTTGCTCACATTACTGAATCACGCACAATTACAGTCAAAGAAAGCTCTGAAGCAAGTCATACAGAAATGCGTACATTTAGAGGCACTACAACCATTGCTTACGCATGCCCCGAGCAATATTCTCAAATATACTGTTGCACAATTTAGCAAGGTTCTACCTCACGACGCAAATTCACGTCGTTTGTTTGTAACCTCCGGAGGACTGAAAAAAATCCAAGAACTCAAAGATGAAAGCCAAGGTCAATTAATGGAGTATATAACTGCAATAAACAATTGTTACCCAGAGGAAGTTGTCAGATACTACTCTCCTGGATATGTGGAAACATTGATGGAACGAATCACTACTTATCAGATTCCTATTTAGCGCTTATCTAATAATCAAAAACACGGCTTCACACTGCCTTTTCATTTTTAAAGTCGCGTTTGTAATTATAACTCCCCCCACCTACTTCGAACTGTGTTATTAAAATAATTAGCCACTCGGAATACCCTACCGAACACCATTGTCTTACTTTTTTAAACTTCAGATTTCACTGTCCACTTAAAAATATCCACGAATTTTCTCTAGATGCTTTATCTGAATTCACTAAACATCAATTTCCACATGGTTTTGTACGCATCGCCCTGAAAAATTAGAAATCTCATTGCGGCTAGTTTCAGGGTAACACAGAATTATGCACAAGCAACTCAAGTAGCCAGCATCGTAAAAAAAATATCCACAGTCAACCGGGACTACACTGTTTGATAGACGAGGGTCACATCAAGGCAATTTAGGCCAACAAACGTATTGCTCAAGTGTGAAAGTTGCATTGTTGTTAAGCTTCGAACAGTTTGATGAAGTATTATAATGAACGTTAGGCCAAGGTTGGTACTAGTTCATAGATGCAATAAGTACGTCTGTTGTATCTGTTTCAAAACGTACGTATATGTACACAATTGGTTTGAGAGAAGACAATGCGACATGAATTAAACACGCATGTCTGCCGTAAAAAGTCTAACATTGATTAAAAGCAATACCGAGGGCAACAAAAGTGGAAATTCACATAACACAGTGATTATTCACAAAATACTGGGCAGAATTTATCTCCACCGGAAAAGGTCCAGTGACGATGTGAAATTAAGACACATACGCAAATAAGAATGTAGTATTAGAAAATTGTCAACTTTGAGCCCTTTTCGGCATATGACTGTCACCAGCCTGTAATGAAGTTTACTCATAATTGGTGGTATATTTAAAAGCAGTCTCAAACCAAACGTGAGCAGCTAGTCAGAAGTGAGAATGGACCATGGAAGCGGCATTCATGTGGATTCGTTTGTATTAACTTGTTCATTTCAGATAACATCAATCCTTTTAATTAGAACCCCCAGTCTCTTGGTTTCCCGGTGATCCACCTACACAAAAATATTTAACATGTGTATCACAAGATACTGTAAGCATCCAACTAGCGCTTGACCTTCGACATGTAAAGCAATTGAAGTTTATGTTCCCAACCGTCTATGGCATCAATGTTTGCAGGGCCCATCTAATGAGCAACAACTACAGTCAGTACCTTCAACTAGTTTTGTGGAGCGGAGACTCATAAGAACCCTTAGTATGGTCCGCAGGCCTTCGTCAGAGTGGTAGGACAAGATAATATTATCCACAAACTCCATGTCAGGCTAGTTCCGAGAAATCCGCAACGAGACCATTGAAGTTCTTTCCAGTACGTCATCTACAAATTGAACGGGAAAAGTTATCAGAAACCCTTGGCGAGAACTACTTAAAATGATTAGCATCGCAAACAGGTGCCAATAATATCACAATACCTGAACGGCAAGCATATAATGACCTCAGCTCGCTCACATTTCGGTGAGCCTTTTATAAGGAGACAATTCCAGAGGAGAGCACAAGCAACCGAATCAAAGGCAACCTTCAAACCTGAAGAGTCCACTAACCGTTGGCTGTCTACAACATTGTCAATACCCCCAAGATATACCGTTGGGTAAGCACAATGAGTGCACCCCCGAACAGAACAGAATCTTGCATGGTTTTTAAGTAGCTGACTTGCCATCAGTGTGGAGAGCCGGAGGAGAAGTAAACCAGTGAGCGACCTGAACGCGATTGGGACAAGACTGATGTGTCTGTACCTGTAATTTAGGCTTCCGATTACCTTTCTGAAAATGGCAGTCACCACAGGTAAACACCAACCACGGGATATTTGTTCAGTTTACCGAACAGTCTGAGAGAATTGTCAGTTGTGATAACGGCCTCCAACTACTAGCTTTGGAGAGAATTCATCCGCAATCGGAGACTCGTTACACTTCAGTAGCTTAAGTTCCAGAGAGACCTTCGATAAAAGACCGTGTTAAACGTACTACCCCATTTGGCTTCTGTCGACATCAGCCGGTTGTGGCCAGACGAACTATTCATCCATGACGATGAATCTAACAAGTCGGTGTGAGTGGTCGATGATAAGTGAATCGTTTTTTCACACAACTAAATGGATGGCCAGTAAGGTCACGAATTAGGTAGAGGTATTACCAGGCAAAATATATCGGTTCGTCTCCTTCGACTGAGCGACGCTCACGGACATTGTGCAGGCTTTCAATCAGCATGCGTTCATGTTATCGGAGATCAGCTTGCCAGTGTTACAAACACAGTATGACCTGAGAAGATTATTCGACTATTCGGGCGATCTCAAGTGTCAAACCAACAACACAATAGACTATCACGTCTTCCCACCAAGAACTTTAGTGAACAGTCACAATAATTCGATGCTGTCCGGTAAACGGTGTCAGCGTCAAGTTCATTTTTTTCGCTCCAAGTGGAATAAGCCCTGTGTATTTTGAAATTTGATGTTTCTTTTTACCTATTAATACTAATAGAAAACAAGCTAAAAACACAGCAAAACTTATCGGATAATGCGGCGGACAGTCATAATCAGCAGTAGCAAGTCAATATTTCAGTGTCGCAGTGATTTTGAGAGAAATAAAACGAGAATTGAATAAGTAGAGAACAAAAACTAACATTAAATCGGGTGTGTAAAAATAAAAGTCTGCATTCGGATCTAGTCTATGACGTAAAAGTATGCAAAAAGGTTCAAATAACATCCGAACACTGTAGGACAAAAAACGAAATGCTACCAAGAAATTCCGTTGCAACTTGATAGATGCCTCGTAACTTGCAGCAAGTCTTACCTACAAACGTGTCCGTGAATTACGTCAAAACAGCTGACTGTAAAGATATTATTGACTCGACTAGACCTAATAATCAACGGTTCACATCAAAATAAGCTTATCTGGAGGGTATCATAAAATTGGCAACAAAACATGGCGCATCTACGAAAAAAAAAACTGTAAAAACAGAGCACTCATGGTCAAGCGTACAGAAAATACAGCCGAGCAGAGAAATACGTGCACGAGCTGCAAGGTCAGTAACAAAACGAAAAAAACAATACAAGCGTTTTACGAAAACATGTTGAATTCGAAAAGTGATAACAGTGAGGCTGATCATCAGACAAAAGTAACTGTTTGAAATGATAATAAGTTGATAAAAGCCGATACTCAATTAAATGAGCTAATCACAGAAAGAAAAGGTCACATAAGAACTAGCAGCCGGATTGGATAATAATCGGAGGTGGATGTACAGTCGCCGGAAGAATGGATGGGACAATCTGAATTGGTAGGCTCCAAGCCAATCGATCAGTTTGAACGGCGTTCAGCGTTGCGGAAGTACCGTAAGCTGCTTGCGTTGAGGACAAGGCGTCAGTAATAAGAGAGAACTCTAAACGCAATCGCCAACGTGAGTCAATGACGAGATTGGAAGGAGGCCGACTCAAGGCACAAAATTGGGGTGTGGCGTCTGCAGGTATCGGCAAGTTGAAGGGTGTTAGTTGGTGATCCAAACAGTCGAGACTGATCTCTGCCCAAGTACTCAATCGAACACAGTCTAAAACGAGGAACAAAAACATCTAACGCTTACTAGCTCGAAAACCTACACCGATTTCAGTCAAACTTTAAAGAAAAAGCATCGAAGAAAATGTAAGACTGAGTTTGAAAACACAACCAACAGAAGGTGCATAGACCGCGTTCGCTCAAGTGACGTCAAATAAACGACAATTACGAGCCCAGCTCGACTGACAGATTGCCTATTGGCTGGAAGATTCGGTTGGAAACGCGAGGGTCACAGGCTTCGGCTGGAATACTGTCGCATCTTTACCGCCAGTGGGGTGGACGCCTGTGCATCAGTATCATAAAGCTTTTGGAAAAATAGCTCTAACCGAAGAAAGTGTAATCGGTAAATGTTAACATTAGCGTCAAACAGTAAATATACATAAGAGCGTATGCAATAGTTTGCTTTTCACGGTGAAGCTAAACATCGAGTCCTATGTAAACAAAGAAATCCTTAAGAGACGTCTCAATGAAATACAGACTGCAGAGCAGATAGCTAGAAAGCACTAATACACATGAAAAATATGTCATCCACAGCCCCGATCAAAAATACACAAGCACTTTTGACATACAGACCAGGGGAGTGCAAACAGGTTGATGGAACGTTCAATGTTGACCAAAATTCTGCAGCCGTGTCAACCGGAAAACTGCAAAAAGTCCACTGATCGTTTGCACTGCTGCTACACAATTCTTACACCCGTTCAATAATAACAGCCACGAGAGTAACCGGAGGGTAAAGCTGCTCCAGCCGCCATTCACCGTAAGCGATGTGTAATATCCCAGAAGAAAAACATCGAAAATGGAGTAAAAGGGCTAAACAGAACTAGAAATGTCGTGGATGAAGGCAAGCTAATGACTGCGGTATGATAATATCTCGGATTACGTTTCCAATCAGTGACGTAACTGATCGCGAGGATACCCAGCGGACGGGCAATACCTACCTATTTTAATTAACGTCACGAATGACTCAAACTGACAAAGGTAACATTTGTCTTGACACTTCTTACTTATATGGCCTCAGCATTATTCCAAATTGCAAAATCACCTCCTGCCTGATGGTCTGTTAATTTTAAGATGAAATACACGTCTTTCCAACGTTGGACCCTTTCTTAAAAATGTTACTGTTATGATAATGTGGTCCTTGTGAGAAAAATACATTGCCAAAGATACCACTGCAGCTGCAAGACTGGTTATGGACCTGTAGTAATTGCGACAGAAAGAGGCCAACCTCTTTACGACATAAATGGTGTACTCCGCATGTGTCCTGCACTGCTCTGCATTTCTGAAATCTGCCCTATCTGGACAAACGTTTGTCGATTGACTGTCTTTGACAGCCGCTTCTCGTATACAATATAACATCGCGGACGTTGCAAATAAACGTACGCGAAACATGCATTTATATGAGCAGCGCGAATAAGATAGGATTTAGTTAACATACAGTCACATAATTAGTCATCTGGGTCGCACGTTAATCGCAGGCAGCTAGATGTACATCGAACTGGAGTAATGTTCGATCAGAACATAGCTCGATCAATCAGCAAACCAACAATAAAATGTGTATTCCGTCAACTCCAATGAAGGTTACAATTTTGGTTAAAAATGAACAAACGGCTTGAGGAGGCGAGTTGAGCGTCATGTCACGATATCACTCACTGATTGCTTTGGCTTCATACCAACTTTGTATGTCTCACAATGTCCATCATACATGTAAAACTTAACCTAATCTCGCTTCAGTATACTTGGTCGGTAATCAGACATTGCACTTATCAAGAACCTTGAATGAATCAACAGTATGTGAACAGTGACGGTGCGAAGTAAAAAGCGTAATAGGTTTCTAGCAACTCATGTGTTGGCCGTTACAAGAGTTCCCGTTGCCAGACTCCGCTTCTACCAGTTCCACAACGAACAGTAAGAGGCGACGCCTGGAAACAATATTCGTCCAACGTGTACGTAGTCCAAGTTCACACCCACTGGGTCGCCCCGACCGTTGGTGGAGTGGCCTCAATTGGTTTATTGGTCTTACTGGCCTGAGGATACAAAATAAATGTCCTACTATGGCATGTTGACACTCCAGTCAGTTCACGTAAACATATTTCTTCAGAGTCAGGCACTACACTTTGTGTGGCGACGGATAACCTTATGCTTAATAAAACGTTTTTGTTTTCCTTGCGTTTTCTACAGCCTTGAAGTATTACCATCGTGATGCGTCTGCCTGCTTTTTTACTGAGGTCTTTACCTATACATCGTTCTTTTATGTGAGTATCCGAAACCGTAACTAACATTTTATCCGACCCAATTCATCATCATCATAGACAGCAATACATCAGTGGTTCACACTGATGCTTGACTGCCACACAACCACGAAGAAGAACAAAGAAAAAAAAACTTATATAGGAAGAAAGAAGAAAACAGAGGGGAGGGGAAGTGGACCTAACTACTAAAAATAGCTACGTCTATATTCAAACATACCCAATTAACCTCCTTTTTATCTAACTATTTTACAGCTTGTGGCAAATTTTTATAACGCACACTTCCTTATCACTTAGACGCAATAAATACCACGCTCATTCAATTTTTCTTTTCCGCAAACCATCATCTGCACGAGGTCCATACATACGGTGTCAATTCCTACTTAAGTGTCCAGCAACCCATTTAATAAGCAGATGTAACAGAACGGTTGGGCGGAGCCATTTCCGTTTGTGATTACGAAAGTTGAGGTCACATCTTACTGGACCTTTTATCAACGATTTTGGCTGCACATCATAGACAGCAATACATCAGTGGTTCTCACTGATGCTTAACTGCCACACGAAAAAAAAGCAAACCCTGCACAGAAACAGAGAAGAAGAAAATAGAAGAGGAGGGGGACTAACTACTAAAAATAGTTAGGTCTCTATTCAACAACTCGAAATCAAACTGCTTACACCCTGCAAACAAATAACGGAGATATTAGTGGAGGCAAGGCATTATCAGCTAGACGGTTTCCTCACGGCTTTCATTGCCCCGCGTTATTACGTACACAAACAAACAACTCGGAGAAACAACGACATCCATCACACAATTGAGCCCGGTTAGTCGCCATCTCACCTAACGTCTCCAGCCACCGGACTATGTGAGCCTCACGCGCCCCAGCTTGGGAAAGAACCCGGCCTACACTTCCGCCCCAGCCTCTAATGCCGGTTCTCAAGTATACATACAACTTCCACAAATCTATTATCCAAAATCAAATCCACGTAATCAAAGCAATCTTGCAGAAGCATTTTGCATTTTGAGGCTGCAAAGCGCATTCCGAAGTACTTAGCAGAACGCGAAATAGCGTCTAGCATTGTTTGTGCTGCTTGGAAAGTGTTAAACAGCAACACCTTGTCGTCAGCATAATCAAGATCAGTCAGTCTTCCACCTGGGCAGGAATTCCACACCGGCAGCTGCAGACAATCCTCCATTATTTCGTCCATGACAAAATTGAACAAAAATGGTGAAAGTGGACAGCCTTGACGTACGCCGCTCCTGGTGCTGAAACTGTCAGACAGTTCACCGTAAACCCTAACCTGAGCTGAAGTATGGGAATAAAGCGCCGACAGTATGTTCACATACTTGGTCGGTACACCCCTGCGTTTAAGCGACTCTAAAAGTGTAGATTGATCCACTGAATCAAACGCACCTTTATAGTCCAGAAATATGGCAATTGTTGGCCTGGCGGATACACATGATGCTGCTCCTAGAATTTGGCGAAGGAGTGAAAATGTGATCAATACATCCTCAATCATGCCTGCTCTTCCCTAATGTTTGCCTCCCGAGCTGCAATGAGTCGACGAAGTATAATGGATGCCAGAACCCTAGTAATGACTGGGGTCAAACTAATTCCCCTATGGTTTTCGCAAGAGCCCCAGACACCTTTAATGGAATTATTATCGAGTGACTCCAGCACAATGGGATGGTTCTCCGTCGTCCAGTACAAGTTGAAACAACTGAGTCAACAGCCTCTAACAACGCCTCCTTTGAAAAGTGCCGGCATGAGATCATCTGGGCCAGCAGCCCTATTACGTTTGAGAGCCGAAATGCAATTGCGAACCTCAGTCTCAGTGGGTGGTTCCAAATCTACCGACCAGGGTGCTACATCACAAGTTTGTGGCGGCAACACAGTAGAAGCAGGAGGCCAGCTAAATTGACCTCAGTGTTCCACTCAACGCTCTAACCTTCTGGACTTATTATAGATGAGTGTGCCATCTGTCTCGCTGATAGCTTCACTGACAGACGGTCGCCTGGGACCAGTAGCACGGATAAAAGTGAATAGTCTGTCGGTGTTCCCCTGAAGCAAAGGCGGTTTCCATTTCCCTTAACTTTTTCCATTAGCCAAGCCTCACGATCAGCGATCAGGCTACGCTTCAGCTTCCTACGGATATCTCTCCTAAACTTGTTATATGAACTGCCAGGAGGAATGTTCCGTCTGGCTTCTAACAACTCCAGGGATTTCTCTGAAATCCAATGTTTGTTTAGCCTATAAAACATGATGTCGCACGATACGGTACTTGTTTTCATGAATGGCCTGAGAGATTTCAATCCAACAGCTATTAGGATCTTCGGAATGAGAACTGCTAAGCTGCTTTCTAGGCTAGTTTGGTACTTATGCTTTACCGACGGCATAGCCAGTTTCTCAACAGCCAGCCGTTGCTGTCGGTGGGGTCGTTGCCCAGCAAAAGTAAGAACAAAACGACAACGTACCAACGCATGATCTGAATCCAAGTACGTGCTCCAATAAGAACGACAGTCTTGAATGGAACCCCGCCACCTATAACTAACAGCTATGTGGTCTATCTGAGACCAGGCCTGATTCGGAGAGGGCGCCAAGTATAACAATGACGCGCACGATGCCTAAAACTAGTGCTGGCTAAAAATAGCTTATGCTCAGCGCACAGCTGCAACAGCCGCCCGCCATTATCCCAGCGATGTGATGCCAGTTCAAACGAGATTCCACCTCACCAAGACGGCCCGCTCACCTGGACGTCCACATCTCCGGCCAAAATGTCGACCGAAGGAGAGTGGCCAGATCCGAGTAAAATGCGTCCTTGACGCCGACGTCACTACAGTCAGTTGGAGCATAAGCAGACACAATGAATAAGATTTCTGAAGTTTTGCGTCTAGAGCTGGTTTTAACAGAACCTGCCAAGCGGACGGCACAAAGTCTACTGTTAACAGGAATCCAATCTACTAATGCGGCTGCGGCCGTCGTGCTGAGGACTATACCTACTCCAGCCTGACCTGTAACGGCGGCTGTGGAGTCACCCGAAGTGTATAACCAGTATCGGGTAGACAAGTGCGGGTGCTGTTAGTTCCATACGTTGACTACTGTCCTGGATTCTAGTCTCCGAAATGCAGCAGACATCGACATTCAACGAGTCTAACGTTCGTGTTGACCTATCTGTTTTAGAGTGCGAACGTTGAAAGCACCACCTATATTAATTCGCATTCTAGGTCTAAGCAAGGGACGAGGGAGGCCTGAGGCTGAATGGTAAGAGATGGGACTTACCGGCACAGTGTTACTATGATTAGCTATATCTGTTGTGGGACCTGTAGAGTAATTAGTAGAAAGTGGGGGGTCAAGAGGGGCCTGAGAGCTAAATTTGATAGGACAGTGGGGAGGGGTCAGCAGTAGCATGTTTTCGCCTATCCACCCTGCTGTATGCAGCAGATAGGGCGACCCGGTTTATACTGCGAGACGGCCGATGCAGTATGGATTTATTGTTGTTGTGAATATTCATGGTTGTGTGGGCTGAGATACTGCCAGGACGCCCAGACCTAGACAGGAGAACGATTAGGGTTCTCAACCAAAGCCTTTGGCTCAAAAGCCTGTACCGCAAGGCAGCGGTTGGGTGGACAGTGTACCAGAACTGGTACTTTTTCCGGAAAAGATGCCAACCTTCTTCCAACCCCCAACCTGGAGGACCAGGAGACTGGTTTGTCAGACCTCTACCCATTGGCCTGCCTGGCATGAGTGACTCTATCGGTGTGGTGATCACACCGTCCAGTTTAGCCCAATAGGTCATCGAGATGCGCAAGCCGTCACACCACGTCAAGGTCCAGTCTCGTTGTGACGTCGTTGCTCTCATCAGATCGGATTACTGGCGTAACTCTCACGTTTTGAAAATCGCTGAGTTCAGAATTGGCGGTTGCACGTGTCGGGTGGGCGTCAATGAATATAAAAGACGATTACTCGCACAGCTTAATGTCACACTTCGTCTTCCCCAAATAGACTCGATCTTCCCGATCTACTCGTGTACATGCGTTTTCAGTGTACCGGATGAGTGTATATAGATAATAATTTACCTGTCAAATGGAACAGATTCCAATCTGATTCCACTTGACAGTGCAAACCTTTTGAACAGATAATGTCGGAAAAAGTGGTAGAAACAGTAAACATGAAGAATATCATCATGAACTTACCATCAGAGATGTCCTGAAAGGCAAACACTGTTTTTCCATCTTCGTCCAAAAATTGCGACGTAAATGCAACTGAAGACTCTGTTCCTTCAAATGCGCCATCATCAGGAACAGTACCAACTAAAGATGGTACGGTGTAATTCGAATAGCGCTCTTCGCTCTGTAAACTAATTTGGCACTTGGAACATAGTACTTCGGCTGCGGAAAAATCAAAGAAACCACGAATCGTATCGTCCAAACGGAATAGAGTTCTCAACAAGCAGAAACGCACCACGAATCCACGAGTGCAGGAAATCATAAAATTTGCTGTGGGTGATAGGAATAATTAGCAAGAGAAGTACACACAGTGTTGAAAGAACCTAAACGGTAAAAACACACCACGTCAGACAGCTGAAATGGTCGAATTAGCAGACAACAGACGAATGTTTACGGTTACCTAAAGCCATCAATAAAACAAAACAAAACTGTACACAATCAATCTTGCGAACGTAAGTAGATAGTAAACTTACAGACGTACCAATGAATGTAACACTTATTTAAAAATAGATTATGCAACTCCAAACAAGGCGAGTTTGGGCCTTAGAAAATCACCGCTCTGTTCGGATGGTCCGAAGGTATCTCGTTTAAGGGTGATTTATTGGAATCACACAACAACCAACACTTGTGATGTTTTAATAATTTGATCTCAATTGAAACCCCCGTTTCCGAGGGCAGAAAAACATTAACAAACCAGTGAGCCTACTGGTCAATCCATGACAATGACTGACTTACCGACAGAGGTCACCAAGTGTCACAATGATTTCAAGAATGTCGAAAATTAGTACCCGCCAGAAACAGCCCGTTATCAGCACAGGCGAAATTACTGCACCGCCCTGCAGTTGCAAACGACATTTTAACACTCACCGGAAGCCTTGAATGCTCAATTGGCTGGCTATTCTGACGCTTTATTTAGATGCCAACACTCTCAAAGTGTTTGTCACTACAGACACGCCGATGTGCCATTCATACACTTCATCATCCATCATCCATCAGCAGCCGTGAGCCTGAACCACGAAGGTTACTGCCTGCTCCGGCGCTGCTGCTCACCTTCCAAACAGTGACGTGAATATCCTTGGAAAAACGCTACTAAGACAGTTTGCCAAAATAATAGAAGTCTACAAGTCGGACAGAACTAAAAATGGTAATGCTGCCAGTAGGCCATTGACTGCGACACGCTGTCATTTCGGATAGCGTCTCTAACCAGCGGTTTGAGTGATCACGAGGACCCCATCCAGGATAGGCGACACCTACCCACTTTACTCAGTGGAGCAGTCAGGGTCTTCATATTTCGTGATCACCATGTAGTTTCACCCAGTTGTTGGTGGCCTCAGTATATAACGTCCCGGTACGGTAACACGAACGCTGCTGCGGATACGTGACCTAACCATCGCAGGCTGTGCAACGTGAGTAGTTGACCGATTGATCGCGCATCCCGAGCGTTCCGGAATGCGCACCGGCGAACTGCCGCATTGCTCACGCGATCAGTCCACTTAATGTGGCGGAGATAACGATGGTCAACACAGGCCGTCTATTTACGTCTTGCGTTTGCGAACAGGCCACGTTTCCGAACCATAGAGCAAAACAGAACGTACACAAGCATTATATACTCTTCCTTTCAGCGACAATCGAACGTCTTTTCGACGCCACAGATGACGCAGGTTGGCAAAGGCAACTCGTGCCTTTGCTATCCTCGTTGATATCTCATCAGCAATATTACAAAGCTGACGAGATAGTGCTACCCAAGTAGGTGAAACTGTCCACAGTCTCAAGCGGATTACCTGCAATGAAGGAAAGGTAGGAGTGGAAATGTCCCAGTCTTGAAGTAACACTTTGCACTTTGAAGGTGCGAAGCGCATTCCATACAAACCAGCCCGGTCACTCACCTTGTTCAGCATGGTCTGCATGTCTTCGGCAGAGGGGGTTAAGTAAGACAATGTCGTCCGCATACTCCAGATCGGTCAACCGAGCGCCAGGAAGAAGCTCAACACCAAGTTCACTGGACTCCTCAAGCGCACCCTCCAGAATGTCGTCCATGACAAAATTGAACAGGAAGGGGAAATCGGACACCCTTGACGAACACCACTAGAAGTGATGAACGCCCGAGACAGTTGTCCATAAACTCTCACCCTGCTTGCAGAGTGAGCATAGTGATCTCAACAGATTCACGTATTTTCCTGGTACATTCTTGCAAAGAAGACAGTTCCAGAGAACGTTACGAGCAACTGCATCGAAAGTAGCTCTCAGGTCAAAGATGACCAAGACCGTCGGTTGCCTATATAAGAGTGCCCATGTTCCAAGATCCGTCACAAGTTAAAAATGTGGTCAACGCCCCCTCGGCCGGATCGGAATCCTGCCTGTTCTTAACGTATCTGAAT
>LOND01001732.1:42709-66927 GCA_014220965.1 Paragonimus kellicotti | reverse complement strand
TGTCGTGACGTGCATAGTTCAGTATTGTCTGTCTACTGTTAGACCACTGTAACGCTTGGATGGACAGCCACAACAATCCGAGTGGAACCAGCCGATCACGTGCAACAGACAGTGGAATCTTATTGTTATGAAAATATCTTGAGCTCGCACGTTTTCATTGTAGATTACTCTCAGCGGAATAGTTTGTGGCAGTGTCATCAATAGGTGGACCAACCCACATTTTCAGATAGCTTGATTAAAGAGGCAATTCTGGTAAAGTGAAGAGGCTTGCGAGCGTCGTAGTTGCTGTCAGTCACCTGTTGTTTTGTGTCTGTCGAAGTGAGATTGTTATATGTTTAATAGCCCATGACTATTTTTTTTCTATTCACTCGCTGGATCCTTTATCTTATCCAATATTTTTTTTCGATCCTGCAGTTATTGTGAACCTGCCTTAAAAAAACAGAGTACTTTCCACTGACACTCCTCTCTGAACGACCGAACACAGAACCGAATGTGAAGATTATCCAATTTCCTACATTTCCTCTCCGCCTAAGAACTCTATGAATCTCACTTAAGTAGTTCTCAGGTTGTCCTAATTTCTCGGAACGGGATACACTGTCCACTCCATTATGTGCAATCAATAACCGTTAGGCAGACATTTTGGGCGACCTGAAGACCGCTGATTGGGAATTCCGAATAGTACTCACGCAAGGATGCGTGATCATCTAATAGTGGATGATTCGGTTAGGAGTAGTAGTATGAGGTCAGTAATCCGGCGATACACACGCTCACATGAAAAGTGTCAGGTTTGCGTTATTGGTGCGTGAGCAGGTACACTGTGAGTGCAAAATATGCACGCGTGATTGTTTTATTCTGACATAGCGGCTTGAGAGGTCAATACTGATGGGCTATATCTACCATTCCCCGTGTCATTCAGGAACTACGCTGGAAACTGGAACTAGTACATCGTGACGCCGGAATGGTTTCTTTGGCAAGTACGGACACGAGTCCAGTACAGGTACCAACAGACGGGATGCTAGACGAGGAAGAAACAAAGGATCCCAGGGATTCAACAGAATCAGTGAGTTACAGTTTTTTTCGTATGTTCCAGAACGTGTGGTATAAGTTAATAAAAATAGTGTGTTTTAAGACATATTTGTATACATTGTGATCTGTCTTAATCCAATTCGAAAGTGTGACGGTAAAAAAACAACAAAAAATTCATTTCCGGCTGCTGAGAGTGGTTGTGGATTTAGTAGCGTGAGTTGGTGGTTCGAGTGTTCCGTTATTCTCTGAGCTTAGAATTCAGTTTGCAAAAGTTTCATCACCAAATATGTGGTTTCGTCAGTGCGTAGGTGTTTGAGCATATACGTATGAGTTTTGGAATTCAGGTCGAACGGTAAATTCAATTCTGTGTATGAAGACGGGCGTTCAGCAACCTCCATTAGCCTGCACGCTCAGACCTACGCGTTCACACGCTTACACGCTGATCAAGTAACATTTCTTGATGATGAAGCGTCTGAAGTCTAAATGCTAAACTCGGCGAACAACGGAAAATCTAATGGAATCTGCCTAAAAGATGTCACTTTACACTTATAAGCTACTTAATCTGTTCATATAGGATCGTTGCATAGGAATTTTGAACTTCGATATCTGTCTTGGGGATTTCGTGCACTAGTTCTTTTCCCCTCTTTGTTTGCGCCTCCGGTTATTCAGATAGTTTAGTCTATTTTATATATGGTCAGTTGCTTGGCAGTAAAGCGACCCTAATCGTTATTGATATATTGCTCTAAGTGATAACTGTTATGACCCTATTTCACTCTTATGGATTGTCATTGGTCGAATGACTACGCCAAATCGCTGGGGCTAGAAACACAATCAACGCCTTTAATTTGACGAATAGATTTGAGGATGACTATTTGAAGACGTGTATTTGAGTTGGTAAGTTGTTCAGTAGAAACTGGTTCACTATCAAGAACATATTATCGCTCTAACTATAGAAAATAATGATTCATTCTAGAATTATGTCCGCCGTACTGTTTAGGTTCAAGGGAACCAGGCGAACAGGATAGATGACTAAGAGAACGTACGTGCGTTTTCGGCGATTTTTACCTCTAAACACCTATTGACCATACTGTCATAACAACAGTAATGTTCAGGGAGTAAACGGTTTTGGCTGTATAGAAAAAGACTTTAAACGATTCGTATTATTCAGAATTACAATATGATCACAAATAACCACAGCAGTGCAGAGTCTCAACAGGAGAATGTTCACACTAAAATCACGATTCTCTTATTAGAGGGGGAAAAGTTAAACCGCGCTTCATCAACTGTTAACTGACTTTGGGTTTATCACAATCCGGAAGCATCGGCTGTCGGAAGTTACTATACATTGCTGTTTATCAATTCTTGATGTCCAGATTGCTACCCCAGTGCCCGAGTTTCGCGTGGACAATATTGAACCGTTTCCGGAAGACGCCCCACTCAACGACATATGCTCCATCTTATCTGGTTATCGGATTAACGCTTGGAAACACACGATGCTTGGTAAGTTTCGGTCTTTAGATCCCTCTACTTTTACAAACCTCACTGCAGTAAGTATGGTTTTCTGAGTAACGATCGTTTGAAAAGCAAGTTTTGTTGGCGTATTTTGAGATGTGAACACGAAGTTGTACCAAAAATTACTTATTAAGGTTTAATCAAAGTAATTGCAATCATCATCATCATCATCATCATCATCATCATCATCATCATCACAGACAGCAACATCGATGCATTACAAGACAGGCAACAATCAGTGGTTTCACTGATGCTTGACTGCCACACAACCACGAGAGAACGAAAGAAAAATAGCTACTCTAATTCAAACATACAACATCAAGGCGCCTACACCTTGCAGTCAACCAAGCTGTAAGTGAAAGTAAGGCAACCTGTGTAACTCGACTATTTAGATTGTCATGAAATAAAACTACCAATCGTACAAAAGGTCACCTGGTCCTGAAAAAATACTGGTTCACGAGGGACACCTCTGAACAATTATTTTGCCAACCCTTTTGACATTATTACTGCACGGTCAACACAAATTATTACTGGACTCCCCACCACTGATATATCTAGTTACCAATCCGTGAAGGACCAAATCGATTTTTGGTACAAATGCAGGAAACAAGATTGTAGCAGCCGGTATACTATTTGATACCGCAAGGACTACACATACCTGAACTGTTTTTCCAGTGTTCGTACAACTCATTCAACCGAATTATTAATTAACCTCATTTTTGAATTCTCTCCACAAAGACTTTGAACAGGTTTGACTTTTTTTTTGGCTGTATGCATTTTATTCTAATCGAAACTACATGTTTGCTTGAGATGAAAACAGCAAGTGACACTGAATTCCATGTTCAAACAATCGAACTAAATGAAGGAAGAAGCGCATAGCGTTGTTGAAATGAGGGTACGCACTTTGCCGGATCATAATTAAGGTTGATTGAGATTTGTTGAAACGCACGATACTACTGAGTTAGCATACGTGTTTATAATTCAGAAATACTCCCCTTCGGAATAAGACGTCAAATGAGCAAAACAAGTTCATTATTAAACCTGTATAACCTGGTAGGTTGTTTGGCCACCTAGAGATTCTGAATCTGCTATAATCTTGCTTCAAGCAGAAACCTCAATCACAATCTTGACGAGAGAGTGAATGACAAAATGATTCTCGTTCTTGCCACCACTTTAAACTTATACTTTCAATTCGTTCATACTCATTATCATAGGTGTATCGCGCAATGAATCTCAGCAATCGATAGACAAGTCTTTTGTACTTTAATTTCAGATCTGGAAATTTCTCTATTTCAGGCAAAGAATACCAGGAGGTTCGAATCGCAAAACGACAACGGAAACAACCACAGACTATTACAGATCTACCTTCTGTGGCTGGTGAACGGTATGGGAAACCTAATTATGGACCATATTGTGTGAGTTTGTTAAAATAGTTGTTCATCTTCCAAATAGTGATTCTGTTTCAAGTAAATTTGCCAAAGCAGGTCAGTCTATTGTCTTCTGTAAAATGTAGTAGATGAAAGTAACCTACCGGTTGGTAGATGCTCCCTCAGGCTGTACGAACTTCAAATCGAAATATGAAACTTAGTTTGAAGTAGCATTTGTTTTTAAGGGGATGCACATGTATGATTAAAATGGTGAATTTTACTTCCGTTGATCACAGCGGTGTTTCATAACATGACAAAGGGATTAGTTAATACGAATATGGAGCATTTTTTCCACCAATAAACTTGGAGGACAATGTCAGACACTTTGTGTTCCATGATATGTCATGGTGGATTCCTCTGCATCTTTACGAGCACACGTTACAACTCATCATATTGACTCAGTGAAATCCAAACCAGAATGCTCTTGGACGATTAAAAAGTCAGTGCTGTGTAAAGGCATATAGCCAGGTCAGTATGGCCTCGTGCCAATCAGCCATAAACTTGCGCTGATCCGCGCAATCTTCAGGCGAGCTAGACACCCTTGTCCTTTCGAAAGACAAACCGAACAACTTGCGGATACTCACAGACGACCACCCTCGTTGATTCACCAAGTAATTCGGCCGGTCAGTTCAAAATGAATCGTAAAACTGGACGGTTCAACAGTGACAGTGGCTCGAAGTCTTCCCTTTGAAGGTGATATTGTGAGTTTCCTAATAGACAGCCGTCTTCAAAGACCATCAAATGGGTTATAATGTTGTTCAGCTAAATGTTCTTTTACAGAACCTTTGAACCACACCACCTTCAGCCAGTAAATCGTCGTCTTTGTTCGATAATTTGCACGTCATCTACAAATAGTTACGTGGGTGCTGGATCTTCCAGATTGGCGGAAAAAAGAAATAGTGCATAGTTGTAGCAAAATCAATCTAATAAAGACCAGTTCTCGCTATGTGCAACTTACCATTCCACCCTGCTATGATGAAGATGCTGGAGGTAGCCTGTTAACAACTAGGTCGCTATAGCTTGAATGGTTCACTAGCGTTCGTTGAGTCTATAAAGAAGACGTGGCGTAAGTGGAGGTAACTTCACCATCAGTAAACGCCTCTCACACTAGACTAACCATGAGTTCGTCGAAACGAGCATCCAAATATCGGCTACATGAGGAAAGAGACATCTACTCTAGCGATACGACTGGTTTAAAACTAAAACTTTTGTTTAGGATACTTCAAGAAACCGTCTTTTCAGTTAGGTTCATCTTGGAGAATCTGATAGCCAAAGCAGTGGCGTGTCAGATGAAACGGTCGACTTATCTTGGTCCAGCTCACCAGTCCCAAGTGATGTAAGTCGTTAGTAGTCTGTCCGATAGAAAACTAGATTTTACAACGTTCAGTAATTCAGGGAATCTGTATGTCATATTTTGAATTGTAGATTCGTATTTACATGATTATTGGCCCCACAAAACCATGTTCATCATTTCATTTTTTAGATGATTATCCAGTAGCTAACGGAAGAGGTTGGGACAGTAAACTAATCAAATAATCACCAATTGGTTGTTCATTAACCGAGTCCCGTTGGAATTAATCTAATTCTATTATTGCTTTCTACAGCCATGCCTACCTGAAGGCGAAATGTCGGAATATGCGTTCACTTACGTCGTTAGTTTATCTATCTGTTAGTCTGCGGTTGAAATAATCTAGTGTATCTCTCGAAAATACCATCGTTATTTGACAAACTATTAGGGACACTGACTGTTGTGTTCCTATTCGGGTGCAATGAGCATCAAGCTAGACAGGCAATAACAGCGGTAGAGAGAACTCGTGACTCAGTAGAAGTACATACTATATTCTGACATTTACAAGCAGTAGCGTCATTCTTAAGTGCGTGGATGAATGAGTCGTTGGTCGTTGAAGGCGCGACCAATCAGAACGCAGCTTGAGTCCTAACACGGGCGTGGGACACACAGGCGGCCTTGATGCGTATACAACTGACCAAGCGCCATCAACGTAAGATATTTCTAGCCATTCCCTTTCGGAGTTAGACCTGGAGATAAGTGGTGTCCTGACAGATTTGTGGCCAAATCGAAAATCTAGCGAAGCACAACCATTCCGTTTTTGAGTGAGCCGCGTAAGATACCATATGGTGTAAATGCATGTCGGAGGCCGAAGGAAGCACAACCTCTAATAAAACCTGGAAACAAAAAACGCTTACAGTAATCACAAATGCTCCAGTAGGGCTGAGTAGTCTATCCAGTGGTGTCTAGTGTGCTTCATATTGATAGCGAAGAATCTGCTTAATCGACGATGATACTTTCAAATGAATAATCAGTCGTGTATGTTGTTGGTTTCTCTTTTAGTATCTGCAACTGAGTGCGTTCGATCCAGTCGAGGAGCTAGAGCAGCCTGACTTTATGGATCGCCCGGAAGAATACTTCATGGACAAAGACGACCTGAATTCACTCAGCAACCCCGTCGAGCTGCCCGTATTGGAGAACAGTGAGTGAACAACCATACCTTTATGATACAAAAAACTCGCTATGCCTAACGGTGTTGATTACTCACTGGTAATTAATAAGGAAATGCACAAACGATATATTAACCCCATTACGGCCTCTGGTTTAATATATAAGTTTGACTTAGTTCGTCTGGTTAATTCATGTTAATGATATGATGGATTTGTTGGTCTAGTCTCATCGTTTAGGTTAAAGTCGATCGACTAACTACCCGTTCAAACCAATGCTAATATTCGGTCATTGTCGGCTTTCATCATCAACGTCTTGACAAAGTAAACTGGGTGTTCACCTTACTTCTGTTGTGAAACCAAGAACGCGGATGGCACAAGGATTGTTTATTCAGGAAAGCAACACGTGGGTTATGCGTTTCAACAAGACAACAAACAAAACACTCATCTGTGTACGGTACTGGGCCCAGACCGTCACGGCTGCCACAGACGTCAACGCTTAGTTCCTTTACGTTCCCTTACGTACCAAGAACCATTTCATGCGATGCTGCACTCCAACATTTCTTCTTGTATTTTTCCTGCGGCTATTTCGATGTCAAAATATATGCTCTGGTTCCACTACTGAATAGCAGTGGTGTGAGTAGTATAGCATGATCGCTCCTACTCACTACACTTCTACGGTAGGACTCATTCAAATCTTCGGTAATCAACCTAAGTCTTTTCACACAAGAAACTGAACAAAGGTTGTTATGATCCAAATAATAGAGAGTTAATGTATGATGATTTCTGTTTCTTGTATGTAAGCATTTGATACTGTGACAGTTCGTTTTATCATTTAACCATACTCAAAGTCATCTGTTTACCCTTCATTTAAAAGCGTGGTTTATTAGTTTGCGGCGAACCTTGTTTTAGGTAATGGGAACACTCATGACCAGCACAATGTTTACAACGAGAGAAGTGAGTTGGTTTTGTTATTCATTTAACAAACAACAGGTTTTTCCACAAAATCTAAATTGTGACCACCAGCTTTCAACAAATTTAACGTTGTATTTTCAGCACTGAAGCATGCAATAGACGAACAATCGTTTTTTCCGAGCTACCTATTGCATTTTGATGAGCAAATGAAGCGAACTAATAAATTTTTGAATGGGCGTATTTTGGTAAGTCATTGAGATCTATCAATTCTGTAATATTAATCTGCTAAACATAGTATTGTTCAGACACAAACGTCTCGCATTTCAGTAAATAACATACCTAGCAAGTGCCGGTCCGATTAGGCCATAGGACACCTAACAAAAACACATAGTTATCTTGTAAGTAAACACTGACCAAATCAGTTTTGTGGAGCTTTGGAAAAGGTATGTCACCAAAATCCTGGAGTGAACTGGATGGCCTTCTGTTGAATTGCAACCACATTCCTTACTATAATGTATTCTTAAGTTGAAAGCTGAAGTAGCCTGAGGTTCGTTTTTAGAAGCCCCCTATTTCCTCATCGATGCTGAAGTCACACCATGCTGTTAGGCGATAGAATTTTTGAGAGTGTAGCCTGGTGTCAATGACTGTTCCGATTGTGTTGACCACCGCCACATTCCATGCCTAACGCCTACAAAAATTTGCAGCAATTCTCGCCGGTCACGCCTTCAGGCCTGTATTAAAATTCTGACCGCTGTAACTGCGAAGTGGACCTCTCTATCACCGCCAATTCGTGCAAAGTATGACGGTGTCCTCACATCTAACGGGTAAATCATAACCACCACTATAAGTTTGATCACTAGCATGGTCTCAGCCTTTTGAAGAGTTTAAACTGCAGTCATCAATCAAAGTTGCAGTACAGACACCGTGTCTCCTCTTGAAATGATCGGGCAACCTGAGCACTATTCACACAAAAGTATGGTTTGGCGTTTTTCGTAAGACAATTTAGTCGTGCCCAATGCGAGGTCAATGACGGTTGCATCGTGAAAGTGTGGCAGGATTTGAGCTCCTGACTGTGACGGGTATATGTACCACTGGGGAGTGTTTATGAGAGCAGTACTTCTTTCGAAAGGGGTTTGGTAAAAGAGTTTGGCTCCGATATCAAAACTCTTTAGGTTTAGCATTAGCTAGTTTGTGGTTGAAAAGTGTTCAATCTAGTTTCCGTGATTATCAGAACTAATTTTCACTATCTAGTTGACAAACACATTTATCACGTTGTCACATCCTACGAACCACTATCAGATTTGACTATCGAAGCTATATTAACTACTTAAATGTGCATCAAAGTCTAACAAATTAGGCTCACCCTGATTGATTGTGACAGATTGCGTATATGCCTGAAAGGAATGCAAACGATTTTCAACCAAGCTGAATCGCAAACTATATTTTCGTGTTGCTTAGATTTATGTTAGACCGGTACAAGCATTTTTTAAGCATACTTCATGTGTATACAAGGTGTTTTATTCAGAGTGGGTACCATGTGGCCTGCGTACTTGGAGTTGATAGATTTTTCAAAGGCTTCACTGTAGTAAATGCAAAGTGACTCATTGTAAGTGGGCAACCTGACGCAGACCTCACACCTGAGTGACTGTGGGCGGTCCAGATTGAACGGATCACGGTGGTACCACGGAGCAAAGAATGCAGACGGAAACTTACCGACGGGATTCTAGTGCTTACGACTTGTACACTGATAAGTCTCTCAGCTGAATCGGGTAATCGAAACTGACTGTATACCACTGCGCTGTAACCATGCTCGCCAAACAGGTGGTGTATGCGCTATCTAACCAGCATTGGCCGGCTGGACACAAAGGCCTCACTCACACACCTACTGGTCTTATTCCTTCGGGTTTACACCGGATACGTGGTGTGAGTGGAACCACAAGTGGTGCAGCGCAAGCCACTTGGGGTGATGGTTTGAAGCGCAGGCGTCCTCTGGCTTCGGTCACTGTGACAGGCTAATCCGTTTCGGATGCCGCCAACCGTATGCGCCATCTGCATCAGACCTCTCTGTCTAAATTGAATCAACTTGAAGAACTGTGCAACTGAGGTTGTCATTCGAAGGCTTTCCCCATATGGTTAGCAAATCGTCGCACCACAAAATTCGCTTGTACGACTAGCTTTGAACTGATTCAATAGCGTGCGAGTCACACGGTGCCATTTCTGTCTGAGCCAAACCGTACATAAGAGATCAACAAATCATAAATGAGAAATCTATCTTCAAATGGTTAACCATCATGTTCACCATGCGCATTTCAGAATGAATCATCACAAACGCACGGCTACCATTTTGATGATACAACAATATCCGACCTCACGAGCAGTCAAGCCACCCGTGCTCCGTCGAGCAGAAGCAGCAGGCTACCGCCAATTAAACATACCAAATCGAACACAACTGTTGGATTGTCGCAGAAGAGCTTTCGGTAGGCAACTGGTCTTTCGAACTGAATGGCATTTCTTCTAGCCATTTGAAACTGGATGCAAAAAACAATGTGTACGCATCCCATTGCAATAGATGTTAACATCACGGCGCTTTCCTTCATTACAAAACAGTTGATCCACTAGACTAGCAATAGTGCAATCTATTCAACAATAAATAATTTCCGATCAATATGTTTCTTCAAGAAAGGTTTACCTTTCAAATTTGGTAGAATTTTATGCAATGCTAAACGTGGCATGAGTGTACCTTAAACCAGATGCTCCATTCATTGTGTGCTTCATTTTAGGTGTCAAATAGTCCAGTTTACTTACTATCGTACTGTGCAAACGACACCAATAGTTGTGAATAAACCCACTAGTTAACATGTTTTTTAATAACGCAACATTTTTTTGCTACAACAAATGCTTGATGTAAGCGGGAAGATCGCGTGACCAGCATGGGAGTCGTATATGGATGTGATTGTGTTGATAATCTCCGGGCAAAGTTACATAGCATCTAGATCACACGTGATTAGTTCGAAGTTCCAGAAAGCAGGGTTTATGCGTCACAGCACATCGACTGCACAATTTATCTTCGGTAGATTAAGAAGGAGTACGACAGATCGATCGAAAAATGTCCAAGTCATGCGCAGTGTACACTGACTAATTGATTTGTTAACTGTTAGGAGCCTTGCCCAATCGATCAAATGACTTGCCCGGCCGCTTATGAGGTTTATTGTTGAATCATTGCGATGTATGGTTGTATATGAGTGGATGATAAATACTCAGAGCATCTGTTTTCTGGATAGTAGCTTAATAACATAAGTTTTGTTTAAAGTAAATACAATACAACGATTTGACACTAAAAAGGTCAAGCTAAAATTGTGTAAAAATTCCCAGTGTGGCGAACAGGTTCGTTTCTACTGAATCATCACCAGGCCAAATAGAGCACGTTTACGGTAGGATCCTCGAAAGTGCTGTTGATAGACACCTTCATTCCAGTATAGAGCTGCATGATGTTCACGAATTCGTTCACAATAGTGTCTGGTCGTGTGACCAACGGATGAATGAGTGTACACAATAAAAGGTTTCGGAGGCAGTACCTCCTCTTTACGCATGGACACAAAATCAGATTGGAGAAAGGTTGACATGCGGCCGTACTCGCTTCGGCGGTACATATACTAAAATTGGAACGATACAGAGAAGATTAGCATGGCCCCTGTTGAGATCACTGTATGCTCACTCTGCAAGCAGGGTGAGGGTTTATGGGCAGCTGTCTCGGGAGTTCATCACTTCTAGTGGTGTTCGTCAAGGGTGTCCGATTTCCCCTTTCCTGTTCAATTTTGTCATGGACGACATTTTGGAGGGTGCGCTTAAGGAGTCCAGTGGACTTGGTGTTGAGCTTCTTCCTGGCGCTAGGTTGACCGATCTGGAGTACGCGGACGACATTGTCTTACTTAGCCCCTCTGCCGAAGACATGCAGACCATGCTGAACAAGGTGAATGACCGGGCTGGTTTGTATGGAATGCGCTTCGCACCTTCAAAGTGCAAAGTGTTACTTCAAGACTGGGGCATTTCCACTCCTACTTTCTTTATTGCAGGTAATCCGCTTGAGACTGTGGACAGTTTCACCTACTTGGGTAGCACTATCTCGTCAGCTTGTAATGCTGATGAGATATCAACGAGGATAGCAAAGGCACGAGTTGCCTTTGCCAACCTGCGTCATCTGTGGCGTCGAAAAGACGTTCGATTGTCGCTGAAAGGAAGAGTATATAATGCTTGTGTGCGTTCTGTTTTGCTCTATGGTTCGGAGACGTGGCCTGTTCGCAAGGAAGATATCAACAAGCTTGCTGTATTTGACCATCGTTGTCTCCGCCAGTTAGCCCACATTAAGTGGACTGATCGCGTGAGCAATACGGCAGTTCGCCGGCGCGTATTCCGGACGCTCGGGATGCGCGATCGATCGGTCAACTACTCACGTTGCACAGCCTGCGATGGTTAGGTCACGTACTCCGCATGCCAGCTGAGCGTTTACCGTACCGGGCATTATATACTGAGACCACCAACAGTTGGGTGAAACCACGTGGTGGTCAAGCGACAACGTGGTCACGAAATATGAGAACCCTGACTGCTCCACTGAGTAAAGTGGGTAGGTGTCGCCTGCCTGGATGGGGTCCTCGTGATCACTCAAACCGCTGGTTGGAGACGCTATCCGAGATGGCGGCGTGTCGCAGTCAATGGCGTACCTGCATCCATACCATTTCTAGTTCTTTTGCTTAGACTTCTATTAATTTTCAACCTTCTTAGTAACGTTTTCTTCTAGGATATTCCACGTCACTGTTGAGGTGAGCGGCAGCCCGAGCCACAGTACCTTTGGTCAGGCTCATGGCTGATATGATGATGATGATGATGACATGCGGCCTGGTCATATTGACCCGCCCGTTCTGTGTTTACGCCATCAACGATTTCCCTGTAAAATCGTGGTTGTTGACCGGTTTGTGTACTTGGGAAGCTGCATTAGCGGCGGTGGCGGTGCAGAGAACGAAATAGAAGCGCGTATCTCTAAGGCTAGGGCGGTGTTCGCTAATCTGGGACATCTCTGGCGACAGAGGTCGCGTATATAAGGCGACAGTGAGGGCTGTGTTACTTTACGGCAGCGAAACCTGGCCGCTCAGGGTAGAGGACGTGAACCGTCTTCAGGTATTTGACCACCGATGTCTGCGTTCAATCGCTCGTATCGGGTGGCACCAGCGAGTAAGCAACGAGGAGGTTAGGAAGCGGGTGTTTGGCACTGATTGTCAAACGAGTTTTTTGTTCAGTCGCTACATTTGCACAGACTTAGATGGTTAGGTCATGTACTAAGGATGCCAGCTAGTCGTTTGCCACACCGAGCACTCTGCCGACGCTGCGGCCGACTGGCGCAAGGTGCGAGGTGGACAGATGATGACCTGGCGTAGACAAATGAAATCGTTTACGAAGGGGTTGGTCACTGTAGGTCGGGTTCGTCTCCCGGGCTGGGGCCCTCGCGACTCACAGAGTCGGTGGCTTGAGACGTTAGGTGAGATGGCGGCTAATCGAGCTCAGTGGCGTGAATGTTGTCGTTGTTTGTCCGAGTTGTCTGTGAAGTGAGTGCATTTAATGACGCGGGGCAGTGAAAGCCGTAAGGAAGCTGTCTTGCTGATGACGCCTTACTTTCACTTACAGCTCGGTTGTTTGTTTGCAAGGTGTAGGCGCCTTGATGTTGTATGTTTGAATATAGACGTAGCTATTTTTAGTAGTTAGGTCCCTTCCCATCCCCTTCTTTTTTCTTCTCTCTTTCTATACAGGGTTTGCTTTTTTTCGTGGTTGTATTGCCGTCTATGCTGATGATTATAAAATCGTGACATAAATACGACACACCTAGTCCAATGATGAATAATTGAAAATGAGCATATTCGCTAGGTTCCTTTTTTAATAGCCAACAGGATCACACTTTTATTCACTGTTCATCGGCCAGGGCAAGCCTACATTAGAAATTCCTCTTACAGTTATCCTGTCAATCACAAATGATGTATCAACCCTATAAAGAAAGTGGGTTGTAGGTAAAGTAATTGCTTCATGCTGATAGTAACATATGAATTCTTTGGGTCTTCTGATGACATAAACCATACAGATAAACAAGAACTGAAGAATTTACTGTGACTGTACTGCAACATGAAAATGTATGTAAATTTTTTAGACCTATGGTTATCAGTCAATGCTGCACGCTCTAATCTGTCGCAATAGCATCTGTGTAGATAAACGCCGATTGAGTGAAAGTCAAGTAGGTAATCAGTTCAGGAGTTGTGGAAATACTGAACATTAAACAGGTCATTTCACTCATAAAAATAAGATTGAAATTATTTGATGTATGCAGTCAACCTTGAGTGGGGGTACTCCGCATAACATGCGCTTCTCTGTCATAATACCTAGGAGACATCAACTTGACCTAGACGTTGAGTACCAGTTTGCATAATGTGGATTGCAGTGAACAAGTGATAAAACGAGTGGACCAGATTATGGTTCACTTACGGAAAAACAATTACATTCTAAGTTGCACAATGCTGATATTGTCTAACGAGCATCTTCTACACAAAATGCAAGCAGCATGACCCACAGAAGATTCTGTTGCACGAACAAAGTGGCAAGCTGGTTACTCCAAAGTATCTGCGCATTTGACACTTGCCCTCCTGTTCAACACCGGTCGTGCGCTACTAACAATTGGAAATTTGACAATCAACCAGTATCTCCCCCTCAGGTCTAACGTGACGGCTGAAATGTTGATATTCGATTGATTTTTTGTTCACCCTCCCACACCTGGGCACTAATGGTGCACACTTACTTGCTCGCGATGATTCGTCCTTCCGCGCCTGATATCCGACTTACAAGGGTCACTTACATTTCATAGGTTGTTCATATATTCATGCTGTACCGATGATGTTCAATTAGGATGTCACAATAAATGTTCTGGGCTTGAAGTTTCCTTTTTATAAGTCTTTTCTTCTAGTGAAAATAAACCCCGGAGTCACCGATTTGTCCTCTGGTTTGGTAATGCACAACGAGCTGAAATTTCAGGAAATTTCAACAGAATACTACATCGATATGTTCCGGCGATTCTACTTTTCGTATTCCGTTTCAATCTTTGGTGTTCTTAAGAGAAGCCTGAAAAATTTATTGCATCCTCGCAAACGGATCAGTCCTAGCTCTACCGAGTCGGTAGCATGTGCCCAGCAGAGTTGTTGGACTGATCTTTACTTGCGAGCTAGAAAAACGGTAAAACGGTGCAAGCCTAAAGTTTGTCCAACAAATTCGATCTTTTTGCTTCCATTCTTGTCATGCTATCGCCTTTTTCGTCAATATATGAAACCAGCAATCAAGAGCATCTACAGCTTTACAGTCTGATAGATGTTAATAATTCCTCGCGTACACTAAAGCACTTTGGTCGAATACTCAAACTGTCAGTTAATTACGGAATGCAGACAGTAGACGATGCAAAGACTGCCATAACTCGCAAGGCTGAACCAAATGTGAGTTTGCGTGTGCCCATGTTGGCGACAAGTGTCATCACGGCAAGCGTACGCAGACAGCGATACCAAAGCTAAGGGCAAGTTACACGGCTCCAGCCTACTTGTCTACGGATTGCCTCACTTGGTCGTTCATAGTAGTCTGGAAGCGAGGACTAAAAAGCCACACAAGCCGAAAGCATTTAGAAAGACCAATTATCCATTTTAAGGAATAAGCGACGTTAGTTTGGGCGTGTTGTACAACGGGAAGTGTATAAATACCGCGATCAAGTTCTGAATTGTCTTATCGTTGTTGAAATCACAATGGACAACACCAACATGAACCATTGTCAGTTTGGATCAATTTTCACTGGCATTGATCAACTTACAGTCTATTTTTACTACGACAGCCACAACTGCTCCAGTGTGCTCGTACGATTGCATTGGATGAGTTCAGCGCGCACACACAATCAAATCGCGCCGGGTCGACACAAACGATATTGAAGATGGACTATCGCACCTGGTACAGTTGGCTCTGACTAGCAAGCAATTCAAAGTGCCCGTACATAGAATTAGCATCTCCAACTGTCGCATGTTTGTGTGACATGTGGGATTTTCTGAGACTTCTTCATAGATGTGCGTTGCGCTGCTGAGTGGTGGTAATATATCGAGTTAAACCGCTTACTGTATTTAATATGAAGGTTTATCACCATCATCATCATCATCATCAGACAGCACTAGATCAGTGGTTGTCACTGATGCTTTACCACACAACTACAGGGAAAAAAGTAAACCATGTATGGGAAGACAGAAGAAGAAAGGGGGGAGACCTAAATATTGAAAATAGCTAGGTTTATATTCAGACATTCAACATCACGGTGTCTACATCCTGCAAAGAAACATTCGAGCCGAAAATGGGGAGTCATCAGCAAGCCAGCTGCCCTAAGGCTTTCACTGTTCAGCATCAACTACACTCAGTTCACAAACAACAACATTCATGCTGCTGAGTCCGGTTGGCCATCGTCTCATTTAACTAAGGAACAGATGAGGCAACGTGGGCAACTAACTGTATATCGAGCTTAATACAGATAGGAGTAGTGCAAAATGCACTTTGCTTTGTTCTAACCTGTGAAAAAAGATCCACTTCCACCAACTAAAAATTGTAATTTTGCAAATTCGGATCCGTTTTTAGTACTTCCTTACGTTATTTCGGGTAAAGAATATGTGATCGTAATAGCCACCAGGAGTAGTCGCGATTAGAAAGATGATTACGTCAGTGAACGCTGTCGCTAGATAGGCAGTGTTTGACGGAGCTGGTAGTTACTTGCGTGATGGATTGGTGACCAACATAATGGCACTGCTCGAAAGGATTGTTGTCATGCCAACTCTGTGTATCGCTTCCAAGTAGTAGAAAGTTTGAAAAAAATTACATTTGAAATTAACTCATGAAACATTGAGCAGTTCCGAACCTGAGCCCCAAGAGGCACTACGGTTTGTCTGCTGATCTAACAGTCCGTGCATAGGAAGTAAAACGCACACTGACTGAGTTAGTATCTGACTGTAGTGGCTCCGTCGAGTCGTCATCTGCGAACGTTCCACCCACTCATCATGCGAAAAGTGGTGGTAGGTGAATTAGCATTAACTTGGTCTTGACGCTTCGATCAGCATAACTGCGACGTCCTGTTTCACAGATGAAACACTGCTACATATGGCAGGCTTATTGTGTTCTGAAAATCCAACCGACGAAGAATGCTCTACACAAGATTTCAAATTTACCATTGGAATGAGCGCAGCTTACAAGTGTAGAATCATACTATAGTCCTTGTGAGTAATTCAGCTTTTGTCTAACGCATGAATCAGCTAATCACACCAGTGAGATTTGGCAGTGAAATAGTTTAAATGAACAGTTCACAATTTTCTCCTAGTAGCGAACCCTCCAGATTGAATAACTGACTGCAACTTGGGGAAAAGGTTACTCTGCGGACCAAGTGCACACATGTTTACAGTTTTTCGAATTATAGTACATATTAAGAAATCAAGTTATGTCTATGAAGATATGGAGAGCATACCAAAAAACTTGCCTAGTTCCTTAGAATTCACAGCCCTATTTGGAGGTTGTTTACGTGAGTATGCGACAAACCTACTGCAACATATTAGTTTCAGATAATAACAATAACAGTTTCTGCGCCCCAATACAACGAACAGCGAATGAGCAATATCGAAAAAAATAACGAATTCGCAAGCCCTTATGAAACCAAACGGAGGTTTCAAATAGTCAAACGGACGGATGAGGACGTAAACACAATAATTGTTGAAAGTAAACATTTGAATCGACATCAGTGAAATATTCCGCGGACGAATACGAAGCGTACACAATTAGCAATAAATAAATAACAATTACTTTTTTCTGAAGTAGTCTTATGGACACGAAGAATTCATGAACCGGTTAAATTTTCTCACCAGAAGCAAAACATAGCAACGTGTGAACTGAAATTAGTACTATGAAAAAGATGACGAACAAGAAATACAGCGCATGTGCCAAACTTTGAGTTATGTAGTTGGCTCCATACGGACAATCATGGGACGAATGAAACAAAACAAAACTAAATAGAGGTATCAGAAACTGAGCAGGATTTCAACCATTGAACGATAAGCATGACAACAGTCACCCGCCTGTGTTTAGACAGTAACATTAGACCACACTTCGGCTAAGGTTAATTTAAAAAAGTATTACTCGCCTCGATTTACAGTCGCTGACCATATGTGGCAAGCCCAGATGAGAAAGGTTTACAAGTAAACAAACTTTTGCATGGCCACTTAGACATAACACAGCACAACGATCTGGAGTAACAGTACAAACCAGTTAAACGACCATTCAGACCCTGTTGATTAGTAGTGACGCGATCGATCAAACAAACATACTCAAGGAGATTATGCGTCCGCACGGACTCGAGATCATTTGGAATGGTGTCCTGTTAGGCACCCTAAACCAGCTTGATAAATACATGGTGCGACACAAGTCAAAGGAAGTAAGCTTCTGTGTCTTACGCCCATGTTAGGCGTTGCAACGGACGCAGTGGTATCATTCCATCATGAAATGGATCTTGACTTTGCTATCTCTAACAACAATAAACATCTTCTGAAGAGCACAATTAGTATGGAGAGGAGGATATTGCGAGTTCATTAAACCAGATCGATGAGACAGCGATGCATTGGGTACAACTTTGTTGTGTAAGATTAAAATGGACATGCGCCAAAACGTAATGCTTGGATTTGGAAGACTATCATAAAGGATTGTGGAGCCTTTGCAGGAGGATATGCTACCGAATCCCAGGCGTTCGCCATGATGAGTAAGCAAGCATTGTACTATGAAGGGGGATCATCATGACTCACAGAGTCGGTGGCTTGAGACGTTAGGTGAGATGGCGGCTAATCGAGCTCAGTGGCGTGAATGTTGTCGTTGTTTGGCCGAGTTGTCTGTGAAGTGAGTGCACTTAATGACGCGGGGCAGTGAAAGCCGTCTTATTGATGACGCCTTACTTTCACTTACAGCTCGGTTGTTTGCTTGCAAAGTGTAGACAAACTGACGTTGAGTGCTTCAGTTTAGACGTAGTTGTTTTGGTAGTTAGGTCCCCTCTCCTTCTTAAGTGGAATTTCTCTTCATGATTATGTGGTAGTTGTGCACCGGCGAGAGCCGCTGACGTATTGTTGTATTCGATGATGATGGATCACGCTGAAATAAAGAATATTACCAAGCGTTTTTAACAAAAAGAGGACAAAGTAATCGATGTTACGCAATTCAAAGTGGGTTGCCGTGCAACTGCATCGATACAGGCGAGCTGTTTGATCAATTCCCATTTCCCACAGAACAGACTTTAATCCATACCCTGTCAAGTATTTGAGGCATGATAATTAGATTCAAGGATAGGGCCCGTTCTTCGCAGTACTCACACCCTGTTATCACGAGCGTTCAACTTCCTCATCCTTCTGTACTGTCTGTCAAAGTTGACGGTGAGTAACGTCAGAAATACCCAAGTGCCATACCTAGAAACAACCTGAATTACGAAATAGAAACGGATGGTAGACCAACACTGTATCCTGAGCTGGGAGCAGCTAATTCATAGTTCGAAAATCCAAGGGCAAACGATGACGGTACAGACGATGAGAACAAGCCCTATTCGGAATAAACCTACGCAGACTGATGAACATCGACCGCCGGAAAAAGAACCGATTATCGTGGAGCATAACTCAAAGATTGAATAAGCTCATGAGGTAAACAATCTCGCAAAACACATTCACAGAAGAGTAAGAAAGACGACTGAACGACAATGTGCCGAATAAGAAACAACCAAAAACGATGTAAACAGAATGAGCAAAAAAATGGTAGACAGTCCGATAGTATAATCGAAATTGCGAGTAACGCAGAGCTGATGTGAACACGGAAACAAACAGACCCAAATGTACATATGGTCTTGACATGCGGAAGCATTTCGGCTATAGAAATAAAGATGAACGAATTAAAAGATTACAGCGTTGATGTAACTGATATAGCTGAAGATAGGAAATGATATTGCACACGCCAGAGATAGGCAAGGAAGAGACTAACGAGTTGGCACACACAGATAAATCACAAGAACATCTGAAAATTGGACAAACGAAACTCAGTGACATCAGATCGTGTCGGAAAAGACGAGCTGAAAGACACGATAGTTATTCAGTTTGCCCACGACGAAGATGAAGATCACTGCTAGTCGTCGCTGTCAAAAGTGGGTTTCCGGTGGATGTGTTCGACTTGGTGTGGTTGGGATGCCCACGAGTGACTTCGCACAAATTTGCATTGCTTAATGCCGGCTCATCCAGTGGCAACACGCCCACACCAACCCATCCTTCGTGAGCGACTAGTGAAGCCGCTGGGATCCATGTCCAGTTGGAAAACGACCCTTGGGCTACTGGGGGATGATGGGATCGATGGGATTGCGTATCTCGTTTGACGGTAGTGTGTGACTGAGAGAAAAAAGTGGGGTGAAGAAAGAGAAACGGCGATGACAAGAGGAAAGTTAAGATAATTCAACAGAGTATGAGGGTACTGCAGTTTTGCGTTCATTAATGTCAGGAAAATCTCAGATTAGGTGACATTGGATAGGAACAAGTGAATGTTCAACAGCCTGGAAAGATAGGTATACTGCCAACAGTGGAATCTACACAGAACGGTTTGAGAACACAGTCAATCTTCATCGCGAGATGCTGTGGTTTACATATTAAAAGGAGATATTTGAATTGTCGGCAAGCATGCACTAACGGTTACAGATCGAACAGATGAATGACGAACTAGACAAACTGTAATCCGAGCGTAACGTACGGCCATGTTCAGTATAAAATACAATCCGACATGTCACACGATTAACGTGCATACACGACCATGAGCCTGACAAGATACCACTGCGACTCGAATCGTACGGAGAGAACTTCTAGTCACTATCAGCGTAGCGGGTTCAAGTACACGAAGCAGTCGTTCCTTTCCCGGAGCAAGACAATCAAGTTGGACACTCAATTGNGACTAGCTTTGAACTGATTCAATAGCGTGCGAGTCACACGGTGCCATTTGTGTATAAGCCAAACCGTACATAAGAGATCAACAAATCATAAATGAGAAATCTATCTTCAAATGGTTAACCATCATGTTCACCATGCGCATTTCAGAATGAATCATCACAAACGCACGGCTACCATTTTGATGATACAACAATATCCGACCTCACGAGCAGTCAAGCCACCCGTGCTCCGTCGAGCAGAAGCAGCAGGCTACCGCCAATTAAACATACCAAATCGAACACAACTGTTGGATTGTCGCAGAAGAGCTTTCGGTAGGCAACTGGTCTTTTCGAACTGAATGGCATTTCTTCTAGCCATTTGAAACTGGATGCAAAAAACAATGTGTACGCATCCCATTGCAATAGATGTTAACATCACGGCGCTTTCCTTCATTACAAAACAGTTGATCCACTAGACTAGCAATAGTGCAATCTATTCAACAATAAATAATTTCCGATCAATATGTTTCTTCAAGAAAGGTTTACCTTTCAAATTTGGTAGAATTTTATGCAATGCTAAACGTGGCATGAGTGTACCTTAAACCAGATGCTCCATTCATTGTGTGCTTCATTTTAGGTGTCAAATAGTCCAGTTTACTTACTATCGTACTGTGCAAACGACACCAATAGTTGTGAATAAACCCACTAGTTAACATGTTTTTTAATAACGCAACATTTTTTTGCTACAACAAATGCTTGATGTAAGCGGGAAGATCGCGTGACCAGCATGGGAGTCGTATATGGATGTGATTGTGTTGATAATCTCCGGGCAAAGTTACATAGCATCTAGATCACACGTGATTAGTTCGAGAGTTCCAGAAAGCAGGGTTTATGCGTCACAGCACATCGACTGCACAATTTATCTTCGGTAGATTAAGAAGGAGTACGACAGATCGATCGAAAAATGTCCAAGTCATGCGCAGTGTACACTGACTAATTGATTTGTTAACTGTTAGGAGCCTTGCCCAATCGATCAAATGACTTGCCCGGCCGCTTATGAGGTTTATTGTTGAATCATTGCGATGTATGGTTGTATATGAGTGGATGATAAATACTCAGAGCATCTGTTTTCTGGATAGTAGCTTAATAACATAAGTTTTGTTTAAAGTAAATACAATACAACGATTTGACACTAAAAAGGTCAAGCTAAAATTGTGTAAAAATTCCCAGTGTGGCGAACAGGTTCGTTTCTACTGAATCATCACCAGGCCAAATAGAGCACGTTTACGGTAGGATCCTCGAAAGTGCTGTTGATAGACACCTTCATTCCAGTATAGAGCTGCATGATGTTCACGAATTCGTTCACAATAGTGTCTGGTCGTGTGACCAACGGATGAATGAGTGTACACAATAAAAGGTTTCGGAGGCAGTACCTCCTCTTTACGCATGGACACAAAATCAGATTGGAGAAAGGTTGACATGCGGCCGTACTCGCTTCGGCGGTACATATACTAAAATTGGAACGATACAGAGAAGATTAGCATGGCCCCTGTTGAGATCACTGTATGCTCACTCTGCAAGCAGGGTGAGGGTTTATGGGCAGCTGTCTCGGGAGTTCATCACTTCTAGTGGTGTTCGTCAAGGGTGTCCGATTTCCCCTTTCCTGTTCAATTTTGTCATGGACGACATTTTAGAGGGTGCGCTTAAGGAGTCCAGTGGACTTGGTGTTGAGCTTCTTCCTGGCGCTCGGTTGACCGATCTGGAGTATGCGGACGACATTGTCTTACTTAGCCCCTCTGCCGAAGACATGCAGACCATGCTGAACAAGGTGAATGACCGGGCTGGTTTGTATGGAATGCGCTTCGCACCTTCAAAGTGCAAAGTGTTACTTCAAGACTGGGGCATTTCCACTCCTACTTTCTTTATTGCAGGTAATCCGCTTGAGACTGTGGACAGTTTCACCTACTTGGGTAGCATTATCTCGTCAGCTTGTAATATTGCTGATGAGATATCAACGAGGATAGCAAAGGCACGAGTTGCCTTTGCCAACCTGCGTCATCTGTGGCGTCGAAAAGACGTTCGATTGTCGCTGAAAGGAAGAGTATATAATGCTTGTGTGCGTTCTGTTTTGCTCTATGGTTCGGAGACGTGGCCTGTTCGCAAGGAAGATATCAACAAGCTTGCTGTATTTGACCATCGTTGTCTCCGCCAGTTAGCCCACATTAAGTGGACTGATCGCGTGAGCAATACGGCAGTTCGCCGGCGCGTATTCCGGAACGCTCGGGATGCGCGATCGATCGGTCAACTACTCACGTTGCACAGCCTGCGATGGTTAGGTCACGTACTCCGCATGCCAGCTGAGCGTTTACCGTACCGGGCATTATATACTGAGACCACCAACAGTTGGGTGAAACCACGTGGTGGTCAAGCGACAACGTGGTCACGAAATATGAGAACCCTGACTGCTCCACTGAGTAAAGTGGGTAGGTGTCGCCTGCCTGGATGGGGTCCTCGTGATCACTCAAACCGCTGGTTGGAGACGCTATCCGAGATGGCGGCGTGTCGCAGTCAATGGCGTACCTGCATCCATACCATTTCTAGTTCTTTTGCTTAGACTTCTATTAATTTTCAACCTTCTTAGTAACGTTTTCTTCTAGGATATTCCACGTCACTGTTGAGGTGAGCGGCAGCCCGAGCCACAGTACCTTTGGTCAGGCTCATGGCTGATATGATGATGATGATGCGGCCTGGATCATATTGACCCGCCCGTTCTGTGTTTACGCCATCAACGATTTCCCTGTAAAATCGTGGTTGTTGACCGGTTTGTGTACTTGGGAAGCTGCATTAGCGGCGGTGGCGGTGCAGAGAACGAAATAGAAGCGCGTATCTCTAAGGCTAGGGCGGTGTTCGCTAATCTGGACATCTCTGGCGACAGAGGTCGCGTATATAAGGCGACAGTGAGGGCTGTGTTACTTTACGGCAGCGAAACCTGGCCGCTCAGGGTAGAGGACGTGAACCGTCTTCAGGTATTTGACCACCGATGTCTGCGTTCAATCGCTCGTATCGGGTGGCACCAGCGAGTAAGCAACGAGGAGGTTAGGAAGCGGTGTTTGGCACTGATTGTCAAACGAGTTCTTTGTTCAGTCCTTACATTTGCACAGACTTAGATGGTTAGGTCATGTACTAAGGATGCCAGCTAGTCGTTTGCCACACCGAGCACTGTTTGCCGACGCTGCGGCCGACTGGCGCAAGGTGCGAGGTGGACAGATGATGACCTGGCGTAGACAAATGAAATCGTTTACGAAGGGGTTGGTCACTGTAGGTCGGGTTCGTCTCCCGGGCTGGGGCCCTCGCGACTCAGAGTCGGTGGCTTGAGACGTTAGGTGAGATGGCGGCTAATCGAGCTCAGTGGCGTGAATGTTGTCGTTGTTTGTCCGAGTTGTCTGTGAAGTGAGTGCATTTAATGACGCGGGCAGTGAAAGCCGTAAGGAAGCTGTCTTGCTGATGACGCCTTACTTTCACTTACAGCTCGTTGTTTGTTTGCAAGGTGTAGGCGCCTTGATGTTGTATGTTTGAATATAGACGTAGCTATTTTTAGTAGTTAGGTCCCTTCCCTCCCTTCTTTTTTCTTCTCTCTTTCTATACAGGGTTTGCTTTTTTTCGTGGTTGTATTGCCGTCTATGCTGATGATTATAAAATCGTGACATAAATACGACACACCTAGTCCAATGATGAATAATTGAAAATGAGCATATTCGCTAGGTTCCTTTTTTAATAGCCAACAGGATCACACTTTTATTCACTGTTCATCGGCCAGGGCAAGCCTACATTAGAAATTCCTCTTACAGTTATCCTGTCAA
>LOND01001732.1:23929-37443 GCA_014220965.1 Paragonimus kellicotti | reverse complement strand
GACAAGATACCACTGCGACTCGAATCGTACGGAGAGAACTTCTAGTCACTATCAGCGTAGCGGGTTCAAGTACACGAAGCAGTCGTTCCTTTCCCGGAGCAAGACAATCAAGTTGGACACTCAATTGGCCTAAAAACAAAATGGCCTCTGAATGAATGGTGTGTTTCAGAGAGTGGAGAAGAACGTCACAACTTGCATTCTTAGCAAGAACTGAACAACTGTCCGTTGGAGGACAGGCTGATATGTGCGTATAATTCTTTTCCGAGTTATGTCGATAAACTGTAACAGATGTAGTAAGTTCGACAGAACGCGAGCGACTATCCACTGGGATCCAATTGTTCAAGTACTTCTTTGCTTCTAACTCAGTTCGACCTTCAGTTCAACTTGACCACAACATTCAGTTATGAGAGAGAAAGTCATGTAGGTAGATAGTCATCCAGAGGTACAGCGAAATGGATACCAGCACTAGAATTGCAGATTCGCACATCAGAGGCGCAGCTTATGTCAAACCAAATTTGTGGGACAAGCCATTAAAGACGTTGCCGACCTGCTTATCAAAGAGTGCGGACATTGAAAATATCAATGCTTATCAGTACTACTAGACTTAGAAAATAAACAGAACGGGTCAGAAGCATGGGGAAAACGAGAAAAAGCAAACTGAAAATGGCCGAATAATGTAGACGTTTGAAGATCGGTGAATGAAGATAGCAGAAATGCAACTACGGAAAAATGTTTGCAGTATACACACGACATTGTGCCTCATTACCTAAGTAAGCTTACACAGTGGGTACTGCGACGTACGGTCCATGCGTATCCTTCGGCCGTCTAACAAAGCCGTATATAGTAGGACACAAGTTTCTGAGTTAACACAATACGTAAGTCCGACGGTGATGTCAAGGTTGCAAAGTAAATCAGGAGTAAACTATTTAGGTCAATCATCAACAACACAACGGACGAGGGCCAATAGGCTATGACTCTCAAACAACTTCTTTTCAAAAATATGACATAACAGCTAAACAATATTAATAATTGATACAGGTTTTACAATTTGAAGGAACTTAACAATTAGGGTCAAGTAATTTGATATACAATCTACGTACACCTACATACGTGCGTGGCTAACTGAATCTTTTTCTGTATTCCCCATGTACACCATCATCAGCTAATCAATGCGATATTCCAAGTGTTCACATAAGATCAGGGAAAAAATATGTGCGAAACATTTACGCGTCACACGATAAACCAGTGGACCTTCGTAGAAGGTGAAATTCAACTCATAACAGCAGTTTCTAGGATGCGTAAAGTTAACCAAATGGGTATTCGTCTGCACACAACGATTACAGCTAGCAACATTGGTGACGTGCTCCCTCCAAGATGAATTGCAAAATGAAGTGTGGGTCAAAAAAATTGTGCTAGAACGCTGGCGTTTAACAATTCAGTAACCAAAGCAGAAGGCCACACAGTCGACTCAAACTTATCGGCATTGGACAGTAAGTCTACTGGAAAATAAAGATAATTCCATGGAGCCCCGTATAACCTAGTAAAATGTCTGTCTGCGAAACCAGTGTATGTGTGAAGAGAGCACACAAGTGTAGGTAACGGTTGAAACGCGTCTTTAAATATTTAATCGTGATAGCTCTTTGGACGAAACTTACTTCCAGTTGGCTGATAGTTTGCGATTCTGTGGAATGAGTAGTGGTAGTGGCTGGGTTGGAGCACGTGGATACGGAAGACGTGCCCTCGTTCATCTCTTCATCATCGTTTTCAGCTTCCTCATCGGAACTTCCGAATGACCTGGGATTTGTACAATTGCCTGATGTAACAAAGGCATCCTGCGATCCGGTGAATTGATTGACAAAAGAAGATTTGGCAGGCTGTAGGCGGCTACCGCCTTCATGCATACCCATTGCAGAATTGTCAACATAAGCAGGCGGCGGTTGGAAACATTCCACTGTTCGCAAATGTGTTGACCCATCATAACCACCTGGAGACAGCGAAGAAGACAAGGAGGAACGAAGGAAGCAATAAACAGTTAAAACAAGCAAAGCTTACGGTGACACTATACCAATGTTATTAACTGTAGAGAAGTGTGCCGATCAAACGCAACCTAGGCAATCCCGTCACGAGCCCGTTTGCTTTTGACACTTCTTTCCCAACGAAAGCTGAGACAGGAATTCTTTTTTCTTTTAAATCTACAGTTAAATTTCCAACTTGGACACTACAGGAGTAGGGTATACCCAATCCAAATTAGATTCAAAGTCGCATTTGTCAATCATGAGATACGGATTTTTCAACTAAATATTCTTTCCCGCCTTGGTATGGCCCTCAGAACCACAATTATACATAGATAGAATAGCTTCTGCTGATTCTGTTAGGCTGCAGGTCCGAGAAAACACACGAGTTATGGGTAGATCGTTGTTTTAATTCACTGTATCGTAAGAGCTGAACCGTAATTTCCGATGTTCACCTAACGTTTCTTCATCTGGATGGAAAGCGCTCTCATCAATTGACACTCAATACCCTACTGAATGCACAGCTGTATGTGGAGAAAGGGGAAAACTTGAGGTTGGCAACGCATGAGGGCCAGATGGACTGTCGGTAGTTGTCAGCCTGTTAAAATTTTGGCTGGGCCTTTCACAGATATATTCACACAGCGCATTACAGGGGAAAATTACGGAGAACTGCTAGCAGCGTGCCAATATTTAAGAATGACATGTTCCAATTCCGATCGACCATATGCACAGGGATGACGTTGAACATTTCCTTAAAATAGAAAGCTCGCCCTGATGTGTATGTTTGAATATAGACGTAGCTATTTTTTAGTAGTTAGGTCCACTTCCCCTCCTCTATTTTCTTCTTTCTTCCTATATAAGTTTTTTTCTTTTTCTTTGTTCTTCGTGGTTGTGTGGCAGTCAAGCATCAGTGTGAACCACTGATGTATTGCTGTCTATGATGATGATGATGATGATTACATGAAGTCGGTACCAGTCCACTGTTGACACAGTCATTTCTTGTTCACTAAATTCTGTCGCCTTTGGAGAGCACATGGGAGGCGGTATGCTTCTGTGTCCTGATTACAGCAATGCTGTCCATTGTACCAGCAGAGGAGTATTGTTTCTATTTTTCAAACAGTATCGTATTAAAACGTATAGGTGAACAATCATTTTTTGATTGTTCCTAATTTATGCGCTTAAATACTCCAGCGTTTATCTAACTTGTCACTACTTCGGATTTTCTCTAGGGCACAATTATTCTTCTAACTCCTAACCGTTGTGATACGTCAACATTTATTTCATTTCAATAAACTCTATATCGGCCGTAAACAATGGAACTGTATCCCATTTTCCTACTTATATTTCGATTCCTAACACAGTGTACCTCATTTTTTATATGAGTAACAGTAACGCACTACATATTTTACCGCTGGAATTAACTGGACGCTTTATCACGTTTCCGCTGCACTGTTATATGCGTTTGTAAACCTGGTCGTAAGTTACTGTATATTTACATTGTTTATTATTGAATTTGTAGAACCACTACCGATATATATATATATATATATATATATATATATACTTATATAGCAAACTGCCGCTACTCTGCGGACGCCTCTGGGAAGCAAACTGTCCTGATATCCCGTCTTACAATGTCATATGAAGTTCCTACTGACACCATGACGTACGTGTCCATCATCACAGGAAATAGTTCGGTGATTACACCATAGGGCCAAACACCCTTGGAGGCCCTTTCGTGAAGAACTGCATCGTCTACCTGAAGCTCATGTGAAGACTTCACCCACTTAGGGGTATTCTGTAACTGAGGTAGATATTTACGCCACCATCATCTCCAAAACACATAATAAATGCTATGCTTGTCTCCAGTCGTTGAAGTAACGTTCACGCAATGTCATCTCATCAGTAATCGGGTCTACATTCGAGCGCAACAAGAGCAAATAACTAAGACGAAGCACCCAGGAATTATCTGGATCGTCATAAACAGGCACGAGTGGCCTATCGTTGACGATTCGCTCAACTTCCACCATGTAGGTAAAAAGTGACTCTTCATCATTACTTGTTATTGTGTTGGCGACGAGCAGCTGTTGAACTGTGGCTCGCACACTATGGCTCATTCTAACAAATCAGAATGTGTGTGCGGTGGTTGATTTGTTTCGTATAATGAGACTTTCATTATAACGGCGCTCCACTACAAGGACAAGATGCCCGTAGAGTTGATGATTACTCCGTAATATTCATTTCAGAAGCGTGCACTGGATAGTATGGAGTAGAATTAGTGTGAACAGAGAGTGTGTGCAACTCGTCGCTACTTGTCTGTTGTTTTGATTTGCGCTATGCCATGTTTTGGCTTGTACCTATAACTAATAGGCCACTCAGCTAGAATTTTCGTAACCCTTACGTGTGGCGCAAACACTGCACGGGTAACTTCGCCGTTCGCCTGTGTGTGTTCGGAATAAGCACACTGTAGCATGTTGACCGATGTGTTGATCGCACTAGGCAGTTTTCGGCAGACAAACGCGTTCAGTAATTGCCAGTTTTCTGTCCACTGCATCATGCGTACCTCGTACGACCGGGGTTAAGTTGGGGATGATAGCCAAGTGGTCAGTGTATGACGTGTATACGAAAAATGAAGACTCAGAACTTATTACTTGGTTATGTTGGGGCGTTACTAGCCTCCTGGTTGGAGTCCAAAAGACGACAAAAATCTTCAAGCTGTCGGAAACAGCGTGGAAACGAGGACAACGGAGCTCCTGTTATGAGAACCAACACCCCTTTATTTTTTACCACTTTTTGTAGCTTTTTATTCCTTTCATTGTGGCGCCAAGGCATACTAAACTATAACAGGTTTGGTAAGCATATATATACAAACACACGCCAAGATCGGCCACATCGACGCATTGAGCCGTGTCGAATTATAGTTCGGCGGTCTCCAGTCTATGAAGATGTATTGCACGAATGTCTCATTGTGATGAGTGGACAAATCGGAGGCACGAGTACTCCAACACGCGGAGGAATGTCTCAACGCGTCGGTAAGGTATGCCTAAAAGCTCACAGTGAGTGGATTGCGGACAACACGAGTGCTTGGACGAGCCATCACTAAACGGAGTCGGATCAACGGAGGAGGAATAGCAAGTAGAAAAACCCACGACAGAAGGCGCGAGCCACACACACAAACCAGGCAGAAGTGCTTACAACGTGTAAATGGAAACCACCGCTTTGTGGACTGGAAATTCCGTTCATAAACGCGAGCGCGCGCGTGGCGTGGCAACCAGCGAGTTGGACAATAAAGATCGTGCTTTATTGAACAACTTTTCTGCTACATTATGACCAGAGGAGCGCAGGGTCAACCGCAATCTGATGTTCAAGGAGTCACACTTAGAAAGTGGCACAAGTGTCGGATGGTATGTGCTGTTTTTTACATAACATGAATGAGATGGGAACAACAAAAACACTACGGGATTAATTTCAAGAGTACAGACTAGGGGGAGTTGTGTTTATGCACGCTCAGCTGTGTGCTGGTAATTTGAAAAAAGGTTATAGCAAAACGGTTCGGCAATTGTGTGAGCAACACAAATTGAACAGCACATACTTGACAATCGCTTTCGCAATATTTTAGCTATCCAGTGAAAATTCCAACATTGCACATAAGATATAACGTGGTTTGGGACCTCAATCTAACAGAGAAATCCTTACTACGAGGTTAGGAAGTGGTGACATTAAAAACGGTTGGCATCTACTTGCGAATGGCCGGACAACCTGAACACAGATCACAGATCATAACGACTCGGTACCAGGGTAAAAGGGTGGGCTTGCTCAACACTACCGGACGCTTCCTCAGGCTGTGGATTAGAGAACGGCCTACCACTTAGGGGTTAACTGTGAAATAAATGGGGTTCTGTTAATGAATAAGCAGTCGCGGAAAATGGACGGTAGTACGACCAGAGCGTGGTGAATTTCCGATTGCCAGCCGAATCACTTATAAAATGCCACATAGGCTCTTTGACAGTACTACGACACGGCGCAAAAGGGTTTCAGGTGCCCCAACCGGAAGCACATGAGATCCCGGACAACACGTCGTCTGTTTGATGTACAAACATCTCCAGTCTCCGCCAACCATGGAAAACCCCGAGGAAGGCGTACGAATCACCTCGGTGATCACCGGCTTCAACGGGTACGTAAGGTGTGTCGGGTACCTTGAATGATTGGACCTCATTCGGAGGGTAACCGAGCTAATTCGGTCACTGGCCTTTGACAACAGCAAACATGCGTCTCAACAACCGTGGAGATCTTGGAAACCCTAGCTGCACAGATCAACCAAATCAGAGCCGTCTTCACTGGTGAATCCTCAAAGTGATGCGCTGTTTCTGTCGCAACCTCATGCAGGATGTACTCGGCATCTTGGATAGATAGACTCCATTCGAAGGGCGTATGAACCGAATCACTATCGATCATCGGTCTCCAGTGAACTACGAACTCCGTGTTTTGTCTCGCTGCCTTGTGAGTTGCTTTTTTCCAACCGAAAGCTCTTGGTGGGGCTTCTCAAGCAAATTCTCTTCTTTGGCCTAGGCAACCGAGAAGTATTCTGCCTTCACAACTATAAACTCGAACTTATATTGATTACGAATCCTATCATTTCGTCCTATCATAACTCTCTGGCCAAGATGTCGGCGGCCGGCCTCGCTTCCATGTTAAATTTTACCACACCAAACTAATTAGTCTCGTTTCACCCTTTTTGTCAAATAGCTCTTCACTTGATGACTTCCCAATCCTGTTTTCGCGTACACACCAGAAACTCACTGCATTTGCCGCTCGCGACGACAGTCATAGCCATAATGATAGTGTGTCAAACACCAACATTCCTTTGCCTGAAGGACACAAACTTCTACTCGCTCCCCGAACACCATTTAAGCTTGCCATCTTTAATGTTCGAACACTTATGCAAATAGGTCAACAGGCAGCTCTTGCACGTACTTTGGAGACCCTCGCCATCGATATCTGTTGTCTTGCTGAAACACGGCTTCAGGATTCTAGTTCAGTGCTACATCCCCAATCTCCGTCAGTCGTTTGTCTGGAGAACCTGCGGCTCAAACCACTGGCCAACGCCGGTGTTGGAATTGTCCTAAGCGCATACGCAGAGAAGGCGCTGTTTGACTGGATTCCCGTCAACAGCCGCCTTTGCGCTGTCAGACTCGAAGGTACGGTTAGAGCATCGAGAGGCGCCCATCACAAACGCCGTCTGTTTGTTGTTGTGGCATATGCCTCCACAGACTGTGGTTCAGACGCAGTCAAAGATGATTTTCATCACCAGCTCACTGACCTCTTAAACACTACCCGGCGAACGGACAATGCAATACTAGCTGGAAGACTTGAACGCTCAAGTAGGCAAGCTAAGCGCTGACGAGCGTGACTTAGGTGGCCGCACTCTTACGGTACTCGTCGAACAGACAACGGTGAACGTTTGTTGCAGCTCTGTGCTGATAACGGTCTGTTTCTGGCAAGTACTAATTTTCGACGTTCTAGGCGTCAGTGCGCCACCTGGCGACCTCCATCACCGAGTCAATCGTGGAACACAGATTGACCACACGACCGTCAGTTATCGGTGGCGTGGACGTTTTTAAGACTGCAGTCAATCCGGAGCAGCTGCGTGGATTCTGATCATGCACCGTTATGTGTCAAGTTCGCTTCATGTTTTAGCGGGGAACCAGTTTGCCGTTGACATGATATCAGTCTGTCTGTGAAAGACCGAGTGTATAAGGCCATCGTAAGGACACTCAATGTACGGCTCCGAAACCTGGTCCATTCGCGCGGAGGATGTTCACAGAGTATCCGTTTTCGACCATCGGTGTCTCCGAAGCATTAGCAGCGTGTGGTGGGAGCACCGTGTCAGCAACGACGAAGTTCGTCGTGTCTTCGGAACGGATAAACTCTGTCGACCCTTGAGCACGCTGATCTTGTCTCACAGGCTTCGTTGGCTTGGTCACATCTTAACGAATGTCAACTCACCGCCTGCAACATCGTGCCTTATTTGTGCATGGCGGGTTAGGCTGGAAGCAGCAGCCCGGCGATCAGAACATGCTTGGGATCTGGGTATGAAGGTACTCACTGTGACGTTTACTTCAGTAGGGCGTTCTCGGCTTCCTGGATGAGGTCCGAAGGACAACTGAACACTCTTAGTTGTGGACGTTGTCTGATGTGACTATGAACAGAGGTCAATAGCAGTTGTGTTGCTTGTCTCTGTATGCATCGTTGTAACTTTGTCTTCCTTATCTCTCTACATTTTTCGTCCTCCTTCACCTTAAACAATACTTCTTTTTTCCTCATACTGCGGCACCTTTATCAGTTCTTGTGGTTTTTACGTGTTAGGTATATATTTATATACAAGGGGTTACTCACACCTGGCGGCGAGGCCAGAAAAATAATGGTCAACTCATGCTGGCGCTGTAGTCCTGGAGTTCAAATCCTGGTCCAGACGAGGAAGGGTAATACTGACGGCACCCTAAGACACCCAATCTACTGTAAGTGCAGTTGGACAAGACGATGCGTGTGATGTGATAGTTCTGTCTCAATTAAGCGAAATGAGGCTTAATAAGAACCTTATTTATTTGAGCTAGAAAAATTTGGACGGTTGACAAAATTGATGAACAAAATCAGCATCTGGAAGATGTTTTGATACCATTAGGATACGAACACCCGCCATCACGGGCCGCCAGTTTCTGTCTCTCATCTCGCACTGCGTGCACTAATATTCGTCTAACTGAAGTTAGGCCTACATTGGAGTCAAGGCGAAGCAACTAAAAACCAGAATGACAGAGCATTCGCTTAAGAGGTCATGCAACCGAGTTCGCCAACTAGCTGGAATTTGTGCGGATGAGGCCAAGGTCATAAGAACAAGACACCGGCTTCATTTATCACGCGTTAAATCATGACAAATCATGACATTCTTGGTCATCTTCACACATTGGAGAAAAGCTTTACTCCACTCTGCTGGGGTCATTACTATTCACCGATTGAAACCACAGCTATGTCATTAAATAAGAACTTCGTGCTCGTGGCTTTTTCATAATTGAACAGAACACTCTCCGTTGATGACGATCTTATGTATATGGTTTGCTTTTCATCTCTGCCTTGTGTATTTGATAAGGTACGGCAAAATCCTTCAGAACATTGAGCGTATGATATATCACTATTGGCTTGTCTTTTCAAACATATAACAGTGAAAATGAACAGGAGGTCATTACTCACGTGGGGAATACGCCAGCATTTTAAAGTGCTGTGGATCCCCAGGAAGGGAAAGTAGGCTATTGAGCCTCCATCGCGTACAATGATGGATAAACAACTATGATACAGCAATGAACGATCAAATATTGAGGCAAAAATATTAATATCCACAGCTGTAACCCACCAGCAAGTGAGCATAACCCTGAGATTCAGATAAGTCTTTCGGCTAGCCCACTTCAAAAGGAAGCACTAGAATCGAGTTTCGAACTTACTAGAGCTCATCAGTAGTGCATATCATCGTGCAGACCGGAATTCGCATTCGAGTCCCCGTAATTGTAGGACTAGCGTGTTAACCACAGCGCAAACAGTATGAGATTGGAGTGTCCTTAATGGGCGCGAAATTCGGTACGTAGGACGCAGCTCCAGAATTTGACGAAGAGTGAAAATTTGTTCAATACATCCTCATCCATGACAAAACGCTGTCTGCTCCCCCCCCCCCTTTATACCTGTCTCCCCAGTTGCAGTGAGTCGATTAAATATGATGGATGCCAGAACCCTAATAATGCAGGAGTATGGGTAATTACTCTATGGTTTTCGCAATACCCCAAAACTCCATTTGTCAAAGATAGGAACTATGATCGAGTGACCCCAGCAGGAAGGGATGGTCTCCGTCGTCCACACAAGTTGAAACAACTGAGTCAAGGTGTTAGGAGACGCATCTCCTAACGAAGCAACCAAGGCAAATCACGTCATATCGATCGATCGATCCGCGTTCCAGCGAATTGATTTGATTTCGCTCACTCAGTTAATCAGTCCTGCTTGGTTAATCAGACTGCAGCCATGCGACCAAACACCTATACGTTATCTCAACTGTTTTCTTGCGTTTACTTTCTGATGCCCCCTACAACGTGATTCCGTATAACGTTCTGAGTGCCACATATGATGGTATCGTTTGATTTGCTATGCGTCTCGTCGGTCATGTATGGTGAACGTTTCGCCCTATGAATTTGGAGCCGCTGCGGACTAATTCTGACTCGACTGGTCCCTTCAATAAACGCAGCTGCCGCGTCTTTTCTCTTTTCGGTTCCCAGTCAGGCGAATCAGCGCACACTGGAAAAGGGACGATCCAATACAAGAAGACTACTGAAGCCTCCCCAACTTCCTTGAAAAGTGTCACATGAGATCGTCCGGGCCAACAACCCTGTTATGCTTGAGAACCGGAAAGCAGTTCGGACCTTACTTTTAGTGGGTGTGCTTAATCTCACGAACAGGGTGCTCCATTACAAGTTTGTGGCGATACCAAAATGGAAGCAGTAGACTAGATAAATTGACCCTCAAAGTGTTCCGCCAACCGTTCTAACCTTTCAGACTTATTACAGAAGATTGTGCCATCTGCCTGGCTGATAGCCTTATTGACAGACAGTCGCCTCGGATCAGTAGCACGGATAAGCCTGAACAGTCTGTCAGTATTCCTTGAAGCAAAGGTGGTTTCGATTTCCCAAAATTTCTCCCTCAGCCATACCTCACGACTGATGATCGGCCTACACTCTAGCTTCCTACACATATCTCTCCTAAACTTATTATATGAACTGCCAGGAGGAATGTCCGTCTGGCATCTAACAACTCCAAAGATTTGTCTGAGATCAGCTGTTTGTTTAACCATATGAACCACCTTGCACATGCTACAGTACCTGCTTTCAGAATAGTCTGTGACATTCGGATCCACCAGTTGTTAGGATCTTTGGGGTGAGAATTGCTAGACCTGCCTCCTAAGTTAGTTTGAAACTTATACCTTAACGACGACATAGCCAGTTTCTTAAGCTAATCGTTGTGTCGGTGGGGTCGTTGCCCAGCAAAAGTAAGAACAAAACGGCAACGTACCAACGCATGATCTGAATCCAAGTATGTGCTCCAATAAGAACGACAGTCTTGAATGGAACCCCGCCACCCATAACAGACAGATGTGTGGTTTATCTGAGAATAGGTCTGATTCAGAGAAGGGGGTTCCAAGTATAAGGATGACGCGCATGATGCCTAAAATTAGTGCCGGCTAAAACTATCCTATGCCCAGCACGCAGTTGCAACAGTCGACCGTCATCATCCGATCACTGTGAAGCTATACCAAACCTGTTAACTAAATAAGACATGGCCTCACCGAGGCGGCTGTCGCGAGCATTCACATCTCTGACCAGAATGACTACATCAGAGCTGTGTCGACTCATGGCGGATGATCAGATCCAAGTAAAACGCGCCCGTGACACCGATGTCACTACAGTCAGTTGGAATATAAGCAGACATGAAGAAAAGATCTCCCAAGGTTTTCCGTCTAGAGGTGGCCTTATTGGAACCTGTCAAGCGATCAGCAAAAGTTTACTGCCAACAAGAACCCAATCTACCAGTTGGGCTGTGGTCGTCGTACTGAGGACTATACCTAATCCAGCCTGACCGGTAGTGGCGGTCGTGGAGTTAACTGAAGTGCATAACTGGTTGACTACCGTCATCGATTCTCATCTCTGAAATGCAGCAGATATCGACATTCAACGAGTGTAACGTTCGCGTGGGAGAGGTCTGTTGAACTATCTGCTTTAGAGTGCAAATGATTGGAGAGTCTGCAATAATTGGCACACCCGGAAGCTGATGGTAAGAGATGGGACTTACCGGCACGTTGTTGTATGATTGACTATATCTGTTGTGGGACCTGCGAAGTAATTGCTGGACACGGAGGTCGAGAGGGGTCTGGTAACTAAAGTTAATGGGACAGTGAAGGGATGGGTCAGCAGTAGCATGTTTTCGCCTATCCACCCTGCTGTATGCAGCAGATAGGGCGACCCGGTTTATACTGCGAGACGGCCGATGCAGTATGGAATTACCAGTGTTGTGAATATTCATGGTTGTGTGGGCTGAGATACTGCCAGGACGCCCAGACCTAGACAGGAGAACGATTAGGGTTCTCAACCAAAGCCTTTGGCTCAAAAGCCTGTACCGCAAGACAGCTGTGGGTCATCATCATCATCATAGACAGCAATACATCAGTGGTTCACACTGATGCTTGACTGCCACACAACCACGAAGAACAAAAAAGAAAAAACTTATATAGGAAGAAAGAAAAAAGAGGAGGGGAGGGAAGTGGACCTAACTACTAAAAATAGCTACGTCTATATTCAAATAACATCAAGGCGCCTACACCTTGCAAACAAACAACCGAGCTGTAAATGAAAGCAGGTGAGTGGCAGTATATCAAAACCTTTTTCGAAAAAAAATGTCTACCTTCTTCCAAACTGTAACCTGGAGAACCAGGAGACTGGTTTGTCAGACCTCTACCTATTGGCCTGCCTGGTATGAGTGACTCTATCGGTGTGGTGATCACACCGTCCAGTTTAGCCCAATAGGTCATCGAGATGCGCAAGCCGTCACACCACGTCAAGGTCCAGTCTCGTTGTGACAGCGGTCAACAGAAACGATCGTCATAGTGCAACAACTGCAAGTAAATGTGACTCATGGTTATTTTGTAAAAATAAATATCACAAAGTATTTATTAACAGGCATGGAAGCTTCAATCTAAAGTGAAACAAGCTTCATCATTCTCTCACATACCTATGGCATACAACCTGCCGCCAGTGACCGCCAGTCCCACGCGTGACCGGGGTACACTCAGTGGAGCTATCTCGGTCCACTGACCCATCACGCCATTAGCATCTGGGCCAGCGGCCGGATCAAACACCTCCACACTCTGGAGAAACGTCACACCATTGTATCCTCCGGCTACAATGATTCGATTCCGCAATGCAGTGACGCCGTGACGGCAGCGTCGATGAATCATTCGAGCGACCGGCTGCCAGGGTGTGGAAGGCGGGATGCGAGAGATGACTGGCATTTGTCCATTCGCAGTCGTATTATCACCTGTAGTGAACCCGAGTGCGGATGGGCCGACCGCTCGTCGATTGTAGCATTCAACGGAAGAGTAGATGGCTAGTCCATTGTGTCCACCCACGGCGTAGAGACAGCCATTGCTGAGAGCAACAAGACCACCAGCGGATCGCGGTTCATTCATACTGGGAATGAGCAACCATCTGAATGAAACCGTATAGAAAACATGCTCAACTGGTGAAAACAGCGATCAGCAATTAATCCTAAACATCACACATGTGCAAGTCAGAAGTAAAGAATAGATTAAATAATAAGTGGCTGAATTCAACATCGTGGATAAAAGCTCAGGCATGACAGGAATAAGGACAATCATATGAGTAAACAGACGAAAAGAAGTGAGGGGTGCAAACCATA
>LOND01001732.1:8833-21715 GCA_014220965.1 Paragonimus kellicotti | reverse complement strand
TCATTTATAATACAATGATATACGGACGCGTCCTCAACAACCGTTAAGCAGACGTCACACAACAGAACAGGAGAACAAAGCAGGGTAAAAACATCTTACTACGGTTTGCCTAGGGGTGGAATATCAAAGCAAGGGCACAAAAGTTCAAAGTAATCTGGTCAAAAGACAGTGTTCAACCCATCTCAACCAAACCCTCACTACGCCCTCATGATTTTAACTCTCAAAGAAGTAACAGCACGTTTCCAATCGATCGCAGAAGCAAAAGCAGAATATCGCATGCAACCAGGCTGATTTGGATAGAATACGGTGGGGCATTGTACGGCAGGATGCTGTGTATTGTTTGAATGCGTCCGTCACTCCTGAAGTAGTAGGTCTCCGAATGGAAAACAAATACGGACAGTGTAACAATCAACGATTAACGTTCTCATACACAATGACAATGGCTCATGTAGTTACTGACAGGTAGATGTGGACTGTGACTGTAGAACTGGAACAGAACATGGTGAAACGACTCATCAGTTGCTTTTGGAGTACAGTAAACTTATCTACCAACAGCACAAAGCTTTTGTTTCACACAGCGGACAAAAAGGCACCATATCGCGCGGTATGTGCGCTTGAATACGAAACAGAGCGTCTTTCCAAAATAGCATACTTGTCTTGGTGAGGGATGTAGACTTCGCAGGTGCGAAGTGATGCAGCTCCATCGTAACCACCGCAAACATAGATACGGCCATCCAGGGCAGCCGCTCCGAGTGCACTTCGTCTATGGTTCATTGGAGCAACCGTTTTCCATACTTTTGTTTTTGGGTCATACATTTCAGTTGTGTTCAGACGAGCAGTACCATCGAATCCACCGATCGCGTATAGACGACCTGGGAGAGGGAAGGGGACAAAGTCTATCAAAACTGACAAACAGTCAAAAAAAGATTGGTGACAAATTGAGATGAAATAAGAGGGGGCCGTGGACAGGAAAAGTGAGATCGGTACATGAAAGATTAAAAAGGAGATTAGAAACACTTCTAGAAACACTGATGGATAGTAGACGAAAAGTTTCATATGAGACCGAAATGTGAAAACCTTAAGGTTTGACTGGAGTCAAACCGGAGTCGTAAGCAGTAGGTTTGAAAGCGAAAAGTGCTCCGCCAGCTGACCTCCGAAGCCATTCCCAGATCTGGATAATATCACATTTGGACTCATCCACTCGCCCGCCTCATTATTTCATACGAAATCCATCAAGCGATCCAAGGGATCGATTGCCCAGGCAGAAATCCTCATTCATAGTAGGATGGGATCCACCAACACCGTTACTGGGCATAGAAATTGTATTGTTTATAAGCAGTTTGGCAGATTGGGTAACTTGGGAACTACTCAAGAGTAAGATGAAAGGATATCGAGGGAGGGAGGGGATAATGGGAAATGGTTAACAGTGTGGCTTTTAGTAACATAAAAACTTAAGGAGTCAGCTTCGCGGACGCTAGGAATTTCTGAAAGTACAAATAGAAACAAATCCTGACAAACCGTCATTATCATTACCAACGATACATCAGTGACTGGGACTTGCGTCGCATCAGAGAAGGAGGGACGTTCACCATGCCTTATGGAAAAGGGTTAAAGAATGCATGATGAGAGGATGCATTTCCGATTAAAATTCACAGAAAGCTGATTCATTTCGTTAGGCAAGAACAAGTAGGCCACATAATGCATTGTCAAATATATGACAAGAATATTTACACAACGATTGAAATTGCATTGAAACAAGGTTAGAACGCCTAGAGATGTGCATGACATCAATGGTGATGATTACATGGAACGGGTTATGCAAGTCAAACACAAGAAACGAGGTAAAATAACGTAGTTACCCACAAATTTAAGATAAACTAGCTTCTAACCAGTGATCACGAACTCTGCCAATAACGTGACAACGGGATCTGAACCAATGAACAGTATCCACAAAAAGTCTGTCAAAAACGGCCTGAAATTTATTGCTCGGGTTGAATAAATTCACAGTTGTGCCAATCAAAGAAAGTTTATCAAACACTCCCGCAAAAACGACAAACTCGTTTAACTTTTTTGCAACAATATCTCAGCTCTTCGGACTTTCAAGAAGTCACATGTGACACGACGTTCGTAGCACAATAATGGCCTCCATGCAATCCCTTAATAAGCTATACAACAAACACTTTTCGGTTCCACTTGATTCCGGATGTCACTTCATGACAGGCCAACACATTTAGGACCGACAGTTCGGGTAAATTTTCTAAGTTACCTACTGGCAAACATCTGTACTCATATCTACACTAGGTTACAAAATCGTCATTAACGTAGACAGTAATACATCAGTGGTTCTCATTGATGTTTAACCTATCACACAACAACGAAGGAAAAAAAGCAAACCCTGTACAGGAGAAGAGAAGAAAGAAGGGGAGGAGAATGGACCTGACTACCAAAAATAGCTGTTTATACTCAAACATTCAGCATCAAGTTGTCTACGCCTTGTAAACAAAATAACATGGATGCAAAGAAGATCAATGTATATAACTAATTTTCATTAGAAAAATTTGTTCTTTTACAAATATCTTCTTTGTTCCCGTGTCGATCACTGTTTTCAGCAAAGGGAGAAACAGTATCGAAAAGCAGCAGGAAGATTTTTGTTTGAAAAGCATTCACCACAAGTGAGGTATACACGAAGCAAGAAAAAGTAGCCATTACAAGGTCACACGGCCACTTCTGTCGGGATTTTGTAAAGATTTGGCACGACTTGTGTCGCATAGTTGGCTGCTGTGCTGGAAAGATCAGGACAAGGACCTGAGAGATACTCAGCAATCTTAATTTATGGAGAGCAAACGTATATACGATGATGATTGTTACCGAGCAATAAGCATGCTGCGCCTTGATTCACCAGTTCGTTAGTACATTCTACGACACTGACCCAATCAATTCCGTTGTTTAAATCCGGCATACGTCCAAACAAATTCGACATGGCAGAAGATCGCCGTTTTGATTGGCTGGTGTTGATTGACCACAGTTCCGCCTACAACAGCTCGTGTGTGACTCTGATTGGCTGAAACGTCTCCAGACCAATTTCACTACAACGTGTTTCCGCATTTCGCTCCAGCATTTCGATGCACCGCGGAAACTACTGAATGAAACTGGTCCATTGGGATTTAAACCTCTCCAGGCTGAGGTCAAACCAACCACCCAATCGGCAGTCACGTTGTGCATCTTAGCACCATTGCATGCTTAATGGGCTAATATGTTCGACAGATTTTCTATGGCATTGAGATGAGGACTGCAAGCAGGTCAGTCCAAAACCTTAATTCCAAAAAGAAGTAACCACGTCGTCGTGATACAAGAACGCATGAGATCCGGTATTATCTTGCCGAAATATTATGGTTCCTTGCCAAATTGAAAGAAGGGAGAGCAACCGAGTGTTCCAGCGTCTGCATACACAAGCCGGTGTCTTGCTTACCATCTAATATCACCAGCTCTCGTATATTGAAGGCAGATAGTGTCTCATAAGAACAGCTAGCACTTACAGGTAATACAAGGTTGAATCACACAATTTACTCCCAAAGAACAGGCGAGTAGTCACATGCACTCAGGCAAATGAAAAGTCATTGATAAATTCAAGAAACATTACTTTGAGTCCGTTACTCAGTCTTTGAGAGGACACCGGTTTTAAGTGTCAATTTTGGGTCCTGAAGTACTGCTTGTTGCGCTGGAAGCCGATTGTAATATTCGTTCTGCTCAGACTGCTCGTCGTCCCCCGCTCGCCTTATTTACACGATGTCTTTCGAAATGACCTCCTCTATACGTCAGGAGATTTTTCGTAATTTCTCGCATTTCTAACTTCATTTAACGGAACGCTGAAGTCCACTAAATCTTAGCACGGAATGGACAGAGCGAGTATGAAGTGAGGTGCTAGCAATATGACAACAATTTGTTCATTTTGCAGATGCTGACTAAGTGACTGTGCACATCCGATTCTCAAAGTACCTGACACCTACACGGTAGACTAGATTTGGGCCAGTGCACCAGTCAGAAAGCACCGAAAAAATCTGAGATTACCTCATAATTATGTCAAGATTATTGTTCATAAATGTGTGTACAATCCATATTTTATGAATGCTTTTCAAACAAAACCCGGCTCACTACTGTCAACCAAGAGGTGTTTGTTTGCTATGAAAAATGGTTACAGGCAACTAGATAATAGGGAAAATATTACTGAAGGTGACCGTATAAATCTGTCGTGGGACGTGTTACTACTTTTCTTGATACATATCAACCGTGGATTCATTTCTGTCGGAAAACACACTCTTACGACCCCAAACGACTAACCGCCGTAATGAGCACTGGAGTTTTGCGTATTCGTATACGCGTTTTGTCTACAGCTGTGTGGCTTCTGTTGTAAACGCTCAAACGATACGATGGACCAACCACGGAATAGAAAGGCGTTGGGTAAAACTCGAACTATGAGGCTTTGTTTCGAACATTAAATTGACTAAACACGCTAAATGCACTCGAACCGAATCAGAAAATCAGGATGAAAAGGTACTTTGTATCACCCGAAAACGCATGTCGCAAGTAGGTTACAAGTGGTATATTGCGGTCGGCAAATACAGTGAAATCAGAAGATTGATGAGCATTGTCACAAACAGTAGTTAAGGTAACCTAGCAACCAACGAGTGTGGTGGATTAAAAGTCGAGCAGGTAAAAAGAATGCTGGATGCGACCTTTCGATTGTTCAAAAAGTTTCTGTCCATTTCGATTGACTAAATCGTTTTCTCTAGGAAGAATGCTTTTCGGGAGGGAAAGATGGGAGACACTGACAGTGTTGTACGCAGTCATTAGCAGATTATACTGAACGGTACAGAACGCACTGAATTACAAACTTGTTAAGTTCCGTCCCGTTCTTGATCTATCTTGCTGAAATAATGGATTAGTCCCGCAGAGAAGTTTTCCATCAAACTAATTATGTGATCAGATAGATGCGAAAAGGCGTCACGTATTACTGACGTAAGCAGTGGAATAATGATGTACAACACACTTGAGTTGAAATTCGTTAAAATAATGCTTTTGTGTTTCTGTAAGTCGTGTGTGAAAGTTGAATACCACGGCTACGTCGTACATGCCGTTGCAATCCCCCGACGGAAGGTCCTTCATCACAAAATAAGCAGATCCAGTTGCTGCGAGCAGGGAATTAGCAAATTAACTAAAGTTAACCCGCAAAATAGCTTGACCAGGCGGCAGGTTAAAACGCGCAAATCGCACCTGACGATATTCACGAGTCTGAGTATATCACACGGGCAATACATCCTACAGTATGGCTCTTTCGATCACACATCTAGCCAACGTCTGGTTTCTAAACTTTGGCGACCTAAAACTGTTAGGTCGTGTCGCAACAACGGAAGTTCTGTTGGCGGCAATCGGTGGTTCAACCAACCGTTCGGTCATATGCTCGGGGCACAAGTACATAAGCAAGAAAGCAGGAGGGCGACCACAAAACCCTAAGTTTCCCTAATTTATGCTAGTCAAGCCGCAGACTTATATGAACATGACATTCTTTATTCCAAGTACGGTTCAAGGGTGGTTTGTGCAGTTTTAGCAAGCGCTACCAAGTGATAAGACAATGAATCATCATGTCCCATTCAGTTGGAAAACGAAGTGTTACATTTCAAAACAGTGAACTGACAATTCTCCTACATGGAATGTCCTTTTTTTATCGTAATAATGACGCCTAGTGCACATGAGAATCTTACTTTTTCTGTTGAAAAAATTTCTGGGATACGGTTCACTTTCACCATTAATAGCAAGATCAAACTGCAAAAACTCTATATTGCAGTGAAAGAAATTGTTAAAAATTAATGCCGAGTTAACGTGTGTAATCTTTCGCCTCATGCAGATCAACAGCACTACATCAGTGGTTGATGATGATGCCGTAATTCAACTGTGAGAGGCCCGTGCTTGTTGTCACAAATGATTTTGAGAAAAGTCAAAGTGCTCCATCTCAAGTCATGCTTTCATAAGACCGGTGAAACAGTGAAAAAGACCTTCGAATCGTAAAACAACGATGAACGCTGTAAGTCGCCAATGTGCCACATCAATTTCATGGGTCCAGAAAGGACAAAACCGGTAGTACAGTACTTACTTCTGACAACATGAACTATGAAAATCAAATAGTCGCAGTGAGTAGCAGGGCAAATTTTATATCTTATACGCGGCACTTTCAGACTGTGAACAAGTACAAAGCCGAGGATGATGAAGAACAAAACGACGGATAATGTGAAGAGGCAAACATTGTGTAGTGAGTGATGAAATGTACAGTTTCGAATCTATAAAAGGATCCGTTATCAACAAAATAAATGAGAGCCGAAGAGGGTGTTTTCTGCGGTATTTCATATCCCTTTACTTTTGCTCGACTTTAGTTAAGTCAGACAGTACACAAAGAGAGGTTCATTACCATGTGCCATACAAAGTTATATGTGTAACACTGGGAGTAGTCAAACTACCAGAGTTTAGGCGGGAGAACAGCAAGGAACAAACTCATGGCCGTACTAGTCTTGGTAAGGCGCCGTTACCACTCAGCCACCAGAGGCTCACATATTACTAACACTGATTATTTGCGTCCATATACTGATTGGAAAAATTCAAAAGCAATTATGTTATGGAGAAGTGCGCACGATCACATTACGACTTCAAACTGTGAGAAAGCTTTAAAAAATGGACAAACCGTTGAGTGCAACCACACCGATGCGACTACGCTGAGAAGGCATTTGTTCGGCCAACTCCCAACGGCCTAAAGAAGGGTGATATGTTTCCACAATGCCGTGACTATCCCCATTGGCTGTGAGACCACCAACGGCGTAGATAATACCGAACACATCTTGTCCACGACGAGGCCGACAGCTGAAAGAGCTAGCAGTTCGATCACGAAGAAGTAGCATATCACGAACCTCATCCAGCAAGTCTCTGTGGGATTCGGAAGAAAGGGACAAAAACGTTCGCAATCATTCTAACCCTTTCGACTTAGGGACAGAAATCATGTACGTTCACACGGAAGGTAGTCTTAGGGAAACATCGTTAAGGTGGAATTAGATAGATAGAATGTACTGAGCTTAAATGAAACAGTCACAACATACCTGCAGCGAATATTTTCCCGAATTAACTTATGCTTGGAAATCACTGAGGAAATAAATGCTGCGGGAATCAAGGGTAGTCGAATACGCTTCAGCAACTCCGGTAGCAAGGAAACTCGCGATTCTTTTGGCGCCGTGTTGTTCGAGGAAACAGGCCGCTGTAGGAGGGGTAAATACTGCTCCGAACACGACCACGGCCGACAAGACGACCAAGGTAATTGGTCCAAACCGTGAGCTTCCTCAGATAGACCACACGAAGCAGCACCAGGGTACGGATCAGTGGTGGCATCGGACGCTCCTTTGTTATTCCGTCCTTCATATTCAATCCAGCTGATGACCAACTGAAACAACTGTTCCTCACTTGTCACACATAAATCATCTGAGTCAAGTAGGCTGAGAAATTCTTCACCATCAATCGTAAGGAAAGCCTCTGTTTGCGACACAGCTTCGAAATGGTCAAATAAGTAGTTCTCGCATGCGGCTACCAAGTTGCTACACATGAAGCTCTGGGCAAAGCTACGTACAGTAAGCACGGTTGAAGGTGATAGCCTAAAAAACAGGCAAAAATGTTGGAAGCATTGAGGTGAATTGGCGAGAACGCAAAATAACTTTAACCAGTGTTAAACATATAAAGTCCTGCATATACACCCAGAACCAAAACCCTCTTGAAGTCAAACAGCATACAGGAAACAGACAACCAATGTAAATGCTCAGTAGCCGAGGTTATCCACAATGTTACTGAGGCTACCATAGTCGGCTTATCAAATACACACAGTGATTTCCTCCCAAACGGTCGCGCCCTGTGACGTCTAGGCAATCTGCGTTTGACAAAGTCACAGCATATCTGAGTTTCCGTGCGATTTAATCCTTGTTCAAAAGCAACAAAAACAAAACTCAATCAGTTTCAACAAACGGCTAACGTATGTTGCGCAGAAAAACAGAGGGATAAAAATAGCTTTAAACGTTGACAAGAAAACCATACATTCGTGGGTAGCACATTTAAGATGTATGACAGTTCCGAATCTCCGTGTGAAATTGTTAGACTTAAAATAACCACCAGCATAGAATGCAAATGATTTCTGATGACAACTGAAGTTCTTTGCTTCCGGTCATATTCTGAAAAAACGGAGTAAATTTTAGGCACGTTACGACGACACCTACTCAAAATGGTGATTTGACCCAGGCGTCCCGTATGTGTATCACTTCTGATAGCGATGAGTAAAAGTAAGAACGGATTGGGCAATGGGGTGTTGTGTATGGTGTTGTAAGAAATCAAGTCATCTAAAGAAACGAATCGAGATTCACGAATTGATTCAACAAAGATTATACCTCACACCACTTATTCACAACTGGTCATGAACACGACCGGATTGTAATGTGGTTCGAACAGCTGCCCATCGCAACACTGATGCGGAACACCCTGGGGATAAAGTGTCAGGAAAAAAAGGGGGAAAAGGCCTAAGATAGGAAAGACTGAAGAGCTGTATTTTTGACGTAGGCATGCAATCAACTGCGACGTGCAGTAATATCGGATGGATTTTTTAATGAGCGAACAAAGTGACCACGAATCATCCAAATTGTCATGCAACAACTACCTATTCTGTTCAACGGAACAGGTAGGGTCTTCAGACTTGGCCGTTGTTCGATCACCCCGACCACTCAATAGCTGACAGTGCGCTGAACAAGTAAATGCCAATTAACGAGGTCGTGAACAGAAAACGTGTACAACAATCCAAAACTTCCTAGCGTGAGAACCACAAGGATCTCAACTGTCATTCATGAGGTTGTATATACAGTAATTCTTTCCAAATCAGATATAGCCGTTCTGTTTGGTACGTCCACGTTACCAAAACTGGGACCAGCATTAGCTATCAGTCTGTAGGAAGGGAGTACAAGATAAAATACTGATCAAAAGTTGGCAAGGGTGTAAGCAACGGTTACCTGACATTGAAAGGGTAAAGTACTTACTCGTAACTCGTACAACTCACACACTGACTGAATATCCACTTCTCAATATTGACACCAGTACAACCACTCACCAAAAGTGAACGAAGATTTGTTATGCAAAGAGTACATGAACAGTTCCGCTTAGTGATTAGCTACATTTGGCCCAAAACCTTCCCTTACCCGCAGTAGTAAAGAACAGATAAGCACAGTTGATCATGCATGTCGTGAGGGTAAACTGGTTGTTACTCACTTTTCGGTGCCAGTCGAACATGTAGTCGTCGGTGAGTACCACTCATTCAGCTAGTCACAACGTTATTTGAGTTAACACAATTCCACCGAGCACGGCATGTTGGTTATCAGAAACCAAAATTTGGCAGCCGATTGGATGGCAGAAAGTGGATTAATGACTAACAAATTTGTCATAAGAAGTTGGATGCAAGATTAAACGTGTGAAGATTTAAGGGTGAGTGGTTCCAAGATAACATGATCATTCTTATAATTCAGGATGACAGGTGAGTGAGCCTCGACCTAGTCAACTGGCAAGAGCGAAGTGGTCTTTTTGAATTATAACGTAAGAGAGTTGAGCTAAAAGGATTTACTGCAAACGCATTTATCATTAAAATTGTTCGTACACACTGAACGGATACTTCAAGAGAAAAGTGTTCGGATCAACCGACAGAGCAGTGTACTGCAATTTGAATCGTATCACAGTGGACGTATGTCTGCAGGACGATTTCATACAGACCAGGCCGTTAGTTTTTGTCCAACTGTTTACCTAACTGTGGGCATGGTGTCCAGATAGGAGGAGGGGCGACAAATAGGGCGGGTTCGCGACTGACTGAAGAATGAATGTAATTCAGCAACGGTCACCTAGGCAGACGATGCTGTGAAGCGAATGCATGTGTACAAGTACAATCAACTGAGAATGCGAGTCATGTCAACAGGATTGTTGATTCCCACTAAGCCCAGCAAGGTGTAATGACCAACCATGTCTATTATACATGACCTGTGTAAACTGAGCGCTAGACGTCACTCTGTCCATCTTCCGTCCAACAATGTACGTTTAAGAGCAAGCTTTACATAACGTTTCTCACTTTCGATGTCACAACGTACGGAGAGTTCCCCTGGTGTCGTCAACTCAGTGTTTTTCAACGTCGTTTGGACCCGTAATGCATCTTACAGCCAAACATACACCATTAATTGATGTGTGTTGAAGATAAAATAAGAGGGCGTCAAAAGGACCAGTTTCCAGCCTATACACCACGAATGAAACTTAATGGGTGCCATAGAGACGGATGTGCCAGACGGCTCAGATGAACACACGAATAAACAAGATAACAAACAACCTAACTCGTGAATTTCGGCCCATTAGTTTGTATGGTGATGGTTTGTTAAAACAGGGAGTGAACTAGGCATTGATAATTAGACCTCTGAAGACTGATACGGAGCAGCATTAGACATAAACAGCCTTATTGATTCGAAAATTTCCGTCAAATTGCCCAAGCAATTCTAAGTCTGTCCCAATGAACTCTAGATCGTGTTAAATGGAGAGGTCTACCTGTACAAAATAAGTTAGGGGGTGTGCCTTTAATATATTGTCACAATCTCAACGAACTCCCAAGTTTAGATTGTATCACCATCACCATCATCGACAACAATACATCAGGTGGTTCACACTGATGTTTAACTGCCACACAACCACGAAGAAAAAAGCAAACCCTGTACGGAAAGACAGAATAAATAGAGGGAGAGAGGAAGGGGTTTAACTACAAAAAACAAATACGTCTATATTCAAATATTCAGCATCAAGGTAGCTACACTTTGCGAAAAAGACTTCAAGCGGAGCGATCGCTTACCATAAACGTAAATCTAGTGTAACGTTAGGTAAACCAGTGACGTTCTAATGTTTGGCTGGAAATTCAGACCGATCTTTTCAAGTGTGCAGTAAGAGTAGAGCAGTCATGGACACCGCTAATCACAAGCCAATGTCATTCCACGCCAGGTCAAACAGTATACCGAGTCAAGTGTTAACAACTCAGAAACACCACCGAATAATCAGGCGCAACTTGAAGTTGGCTGAACAAGGTAAAAATATAAGGAAACAGTGCTGGCGCGATTGACGTGAGCAAAATAAACCATTTCGCTCACTGTACAAATTCTTCGGGAAGCAAGTCGTATAATGAACTCTACTGAAGCACCTCATCCTTTGCGCGGCCGCGAACGGTCGGTTAGAGCGTTCTGCGCAAATTGTGTTCAATGCGAAGGCTTGCCAGACACTTTACAAAAGATGTGAGCAGAAGGCTGATATTTTCCGTGGCCATAAAATTCAACGTGAGCTAATGGGAACGTCTAACATGTCATGGCATTGTATACACATATGCGTATACGGTGTTCCATTTTTACAACGAACACCCACAAAGAACAAGAAGACCGATCGCTCTGGAGAGGGTGGATGTTACGATAGGGTCCAAAGGTACACAGTTACTTCTGGTGTGATGCATAATAAGAACGGCAAGTATTTTGTGAAGTATTTTACAACCACTGTATTTCGTTTGCATTAAATGGTCATCAGATGTTTGTTGTTACAGCACAGTCACCACAAATACGCAACAAAACCTAGATGAAGATCAATAACGTTTGATGGTCAGCTACTTTGGTCCAAATAAACTCCACACGTAAACAAATTAATCAGTACCTGCCAATAAGATGTCTTTATCGGCCGGAAGCTTCTTCCCCTCGTTGTTTCTTTATTTTCTTCGTATTTCTTCATGTATTGAATGCCATAAATATGCACATCCAAGTGATCCCGAATGACCTACTAAGTGTTCCACATTCCAAAAACGCGTATTCTTCTAAATCGACTGACCCATCGTTTTTAGTTAACTTTTGTCAAGAAGAAGAAATACCTGAAACGTGACTAAATAGTTACAACATCTATAGCATCCCAGGACAGTCCAACTGACGGATTGCATAGATTAACGAAACTTTACATGAACAACGCGGTGCTCAACAGAGTAGGATACAACTATTAACTTCTAGAAGTAACAGACTGCCTTGCACTTTAAGGCCATAGTTTGTACAGTGTCTGTGTCTAGTGGTTTTAGACAGGATAATATGCTCAGCGGCAAGAAAGCTAGCATAACATTGATGGAGTACATCTGAATGAATCGTACCGTTGTCTTGTAGCAATTAATACGCCTACGATTGGTCATTATTTTGTGTTCAATCGTATCAGACAAGTACTGAAATCCCTTCTTTGCTCATAGAAAACTTCCGACGGGATGCATTCAACCAGACAACTTGGATGTCTCTTCAATACAAACCCTTGGAATTCTGACATTTTTCAGAAGCCAATCGAGTCAAAAATTTACTCTACACGGTGCAGTCACGGAAGATCGTCAACCTGTTGTTCCAACATCATTACACTTACCACTCTTCAACAGAAAACAAGGACTTAAAAGTACGGTTATCACAAAGAGACTGGATCTTGACGCGGTGTGACGGCTTTTGGATCTCGATGACCAATGGGTTAAACTGCACGCCGTAACGACTACACTGATAGAGTCACTTATAACAGACAGGCCAACAGGTAGAGGTCTGATAAACCACCGTCTCCTGGTTCTCCAGGTTAGAGTTTGGAAGAAGGTAGACATTTTTTTCGAAAAAGGTTTTGGTATACTGCCACTCACCCGCTGTCTTGTAGTACAGGCTTTCGAGCCAAAGCCTTTGACTAGGAACCCTAATCGTTCTCCTGTCCAGGTCTGGACGTTCTGGCAGTATCTCAGCCCACACACAACCA
>LOND01001731.1:57438-69140 GCA_014220965.1 Paragonimus kellicotti | reverse complement strand
TGTCATGACTACTCACTATTTATCAGTAGACAGATATTACCGCAAAACTGGTCAACCGTTTCGATGACTCAAACGCCAACTTGTTTACCGGCTGAACAAAAGTAGTATACAACTCACGTTTCACAAAACTTTTAAAATTCGGGAGAGAAAGACTCAGTCTAGCCAATTTTAACTGAGTCCACTAAAATTCGTTTTTGCGAGCCAAATTTCGACCCACATTAGTCATCCTTCTGCTGAAGTGGATGTGGGTGGGACGGAATCTCCAATATACAAAAGCAAAACAGTGATTGTTATTAGTTTGGTTAATCCAAACCACTCGATCTCCTCCAGCAGTCAGTTAAATACACAAATACATTAAAGCACGAGAACGATCTCTCACAGACATACATCTGTTAGCCCTCAGCAACTAATGTTAAATGTACAGTTTCACCATATCTGATAATCCATATTTTAGATTCGCATAGTCGGCTTGATTTAATTCAATACATGCGATAATTACCTTTATCGTATCATTTTTTCGATGTTTCACCAGAAAACCGTTGACTGCTGCAGTCACCTTAAGATATTTCTAATAAACATTATTACAGATACTAGTGAAGTTCGGTTAGCGAAAGGTTAAGTAGCGAGGAAAAATGACAACATGTCAACCCGTTAGCCCGTCTGAAACCTGAGTGAAAACCGCACAACGATCACTAGCCTAAGTAGAAATGAAGTTTTAAGCGAGTTGCAACAATTAGTGTGAACAGTATGAGTAGAATGAAATACACTTAGTTCGTGAAATACAATGATATATATATATATATATATATATATTAAAAGCTGGGGATATGACTAATGTCCTTTAGATGTCAGTAATTTTTCTCTTTTTCAGTGTTCAATTTGAAGAGCTTATATTGAAAGTCGGTCGCGGTAGTAATGTACTCCACTGAGGAGATCTGACAAAAGCAGGATTCAAGTCTTGTAGAGTTTGTAGTTCTTTTCCAATAAGGCCGGCTGAACTGTCGACAGGAATGGAAAAGCCACAAACGCACTTGAATGGCGGTTAAAATACAAGATTGTCCGTATCCAGTCGGAACAGTTATGAATGAAACTCGTCGGGTTGTTTCACAGTTGTAGTTCGAATTTCGATTGAAGATGCATCCATAAACAGGGAGAATATCGTTGCCGAAAGTGTCGAGTTTGGCTGTTCCAGTTGAATGTGCTTGCTTGAAGAATAAAAAGACGGCCTTTTAAGGGTATTTAGAACCATCTGATCCACTGCTCTTATAAATCAGTATGTAATACGTGTCCCACCCACGCATAGGAACCATCGGACCTTAACTGCCTCTAATCATTTGACATCCGCATAAACCTCTTCCCTGAACTGTAAATGCGTTCTATGTTCATCTTGATTCTCTAGTCTTTTTCATTCGACCAACGCAGAATTTTAAGCAGAAGGAGAACATGGTAGTTAAAAAGCATCGCAAGGCTTGAAACAGTAGTGAAGATAACAACAATCGACCTCGCATACCTCTAGCAGTTCTACCTCAACAACATAATACTAGTGCATTTCAAAGTGCTTAGAGCGCGCAGGCCTTCGTTTAATAGTTTTCAGTTACAACGGCCACCTAAATTTCGACAACAACGAACGAGTAGTATTCTTCCACGTTGACCATATCGGAAATGATGGTTGACAAGGAAGCATTTAAGTAACCTGAACTAACAACTTGATTCTCAAAACAATAGGTTGAAAAATGCGGTTTCCAGCTCGCTGAAGGTCAGTGATCAACATAACAGTTGATATGTTCTTTGCGCAGAGTTTGGATATCCAAGATGCTCACTTCCTCCAGAGTGAGACTGGGTGAAAACAGGCAATTACCAGGCTGTAATTAGTCAGGGAAGTAGTACATCTGAATGACGTAGTCTTTGGCTGCGTTCACCACGTGAAGCGCCCAAAAACTTGAATATATAAATACTTTATAATACAAACACAGTCAAAATGGGTACCGGGTTAGACCATTGGTTGATTATATTCCTTCAGAGGGTTTAGCTGATTACACCGTGACTAACAATTAGGAAAATTTTGACAGTTACATCGGAAAAAAATAAACACTACTACAACGTCATGTATGCACCTGTACCATTGTAGCAAAAAGTCGTCCAGTGAAACACGATGATTATTGTCCAACTCACATGTTGCTATGCCACACAAGTGTTTAGAAACCGGAATTCCAGTCTGCAACACAACAGCGGTTTCTACGCCCACGTTCTGTGCACTTCTGCCCGGTTTGTGTATATGGGCGACGCGTTCTATCGTGGGTTTTTGCCTGCCATTCCTCGTCCGTTTGTCCGATTCTGTCGAGCAATTACTCACTCGTGTTGTCCGCAATTCGCTCCCAATGGGCTTTTGGACATATCTTGTCCCTGTGTTGAAGTATTCCACCGAGTGTTGGAATGATCGCAATTCCGATTTGGTCATTCGTCATACCATTATTTTATTTTATCGTCACCATACATTCGAAAAATCAATGCAACAATGTACAAAACAACCAAAAAATGATTTCCGCTTTTACTGAAAAAGGAATTACGGTGTTATAACCCACCAACCATTAAAATGAACTTAGGGAATAATCACTGTATAACCAATATACGTTCAGAATGAACGATATCACTCAAATCAAAATAAAACGTGCGGAACACTTTTGCACAATCTGCCAACATAATTACAACCAGCACCAATGGCACTATGCTATTCAAATAACAAATAAATGTATGAAATGTTCACTAGTTTCATCATAATTGTCGCACACGCTGCAATTTGAATGAAACTTCGAGTTTTCATCACGTTCTTGTTTCGGTTGATGATTTCCGGAACGACGAATTTTACGGGAATCACCCTATTCACTGGAATTTGGTGTGGATAATTCATCGGCACAAACTAGAACAATGCAAGCTGAAACATACTGACCTACCTTCTCTTAATGTACATAACTATTAAATCTGTTAAATCTTCCGTTAAGTCATCCACATTTAGAACGCGTGACTCCAGTTGCCTCAAACTTCTGACAAGCCTAGAGGATGGCCACAGCTCAATGCCAAGAGAAACCATAACCTGAACATATTACTAGGATATTCGAACCTGATGACCATCTTCCCAATAGTGCCGTGGACATTCCCTGCGGTAAATACTGTGGCAGTCAGAATATTTTAACATAAAGGTAATCATATTTCAATCTAGGTTTTCACTTATGGATGCTAGTAATGAACTCTGCGAGATAGGATAACTTCGGTACCAATTTTTTTTAAAAAATTTCCGGTTCTGTATTATTCTTTGTAGACCAAATTACGTTCCTCTGATAGAAAAGCTTTCAAAAACATCTTGACACCATTGGCTGTTGTGCTCTTTAATGGTTATCTAAGTAACAATTTTGCGAATTTGACTCCCGTTAAGTGGTGGTTTCTCATAGACCACATTTTGTCACCATTAAAGGTCGCAAAAAAGTCTGAGGAGCCGACTTTTACATGATCTTGTATAAAAAGTTGTTGAATATATGTCAGAAAAACGCAGAGAATGAAATACTGCTTGTGTTACAATGATAAATTCCACTAGATTGTTTTGCGAGGAAGTTTGTATTACCTAAAAATGCTTTTATCAAGTTGAGGACTGCACGAAACACATTGTAACGTGAGCCCACAAAGCCTAGAAAGATTTGTGATCGACTAACTATGAAAAGACTGCTGTCACCTGTCTGGGTGCTTTATCAGAGTTGGGTGTTTCTAATTGTCGAAATGGATGTTACGGCTTTCTTTAAGTCGTACCTCAAAACAGGTTGGAATCCTTGATACGTTTAGACACAGCATACCGGCATATGAACGGATGGAATCTTTCTTACATAGAGATCACACGATATGAAGGGGGTTGTGTCAAAGTTTACCAAAATCAAGACCCACTTTACCATAGATGGCAATCAGCGATTAGTTTGAAAATCATAACTTACCCCTAAGAGAACTCCAAAAATCATTACGTGTGATAAACCAAACCTGTCAGCTAATCTAAGACTAGAAAGTATGGTAATGGAAAAGGGTGTTGTATACCCGAAGTGGATAATGGACTGTTCAAAGTTTGTCACTAACCTGACGTTTGACTGGTTGACGACAAGGAAACCACTACCTGTCAGTTTTACATATCCTTGGACAGGATAGCTTCTGGCATCTGGATGACACAAACTACACTTGTACACCACATACTTTGGGGAAAGCAAATGGCCACGGTCGGTTAACGTCAGTCAACAGAATCGGGCCAGACGCGGAGAAAAGCATGGCTATTGTTGTCGGCTCGCTACACTTTTGCGTGCACATAGTCCACGTCGGTCGGTTGCACGGATAACGTTTACTAAATAACGGTGGCTGACTGATTTGCACACTAATTCGCTGTATATGCTACCACCCCGTTTGATTGAATATACTTTCGCGAGTACCGTCGATAGCGGAGCAAAACCCGAACAGAGTAATCAGTTATCGGTTGTTCTGGAAAAGCCGATATCCTTGTTAAAAGGGCGGGTTTCCTCACAGGACTTTGTCAGCAGACCGGGACATCGTCAACCTGAGACATTCAGTTATTTTCGATGGACAATATGATGGTAAATATTCGTGCGAAAAGTCTTTGTAGGTCATATCGCTGAAAGAGTGTTCCAGAAAGACAAACTCATTTCTGCCAGTCGTCTGAAAAACAGTCCATGTGTGCACTGGACCATCATCACTTTTTATTGCGTAAATGTCCATGTCAACATTGAGTCACTCAACTTCGAGTCTCTACATGCGTAATCTCCCATCGAACTTCTTGTGGCCAGCCTTCAGAATGTCAAATTTTAATGTTTAATGGTCAGCCTGTCGAGCTGAACGAAGTTGTGGTGAGTCGAATCAAGACAGTGATTAAATGAAATATCGGAATTCAACAAGGATCACGAAATCGATCGATACTGAGAAGTAAGCAACCAAATGGCTTAAGTGTCTGATTCATTCAAGGTGAAAAAATGGTCAGGCAATCCAACTGTATGAACGTATAAGGATTTTCCACAGAAAGTGTGATGAACCTATTCGATTCCCTGCTCATCCAAACACCCACACAAGGGACACCCTACTAGTTCGAAGTCGCTCCAAGATGGAGCGACTGGAGAAGTAGTTCCGTTGTTTGTCAGACTCTTTCTTCAGTATTGAAACAACCAGGTTGTAGTTTTTGACATTACGTGTGCTAGTACTCCCAACCAGTGAAATACTCTGATTTCTCAAACACTTATTCTGTGAATCGGTGCTGTTCTGTCATGAATATCGATTGCCTACTACAGCCAGTTCGAGGTTTTCTCCTTAGTACTTACGTCGAAGGTTCGAATCCAACTACGATTTCTGAAGCTACTTGAGCTCCAAGTTCTAAGTGATACAAATTGGCGTCGTTAGATGAGACCGCCTGCAACTGGGCGATTAAACCCTTGTACTTGTTTGAGTGAAATCGAGGTTAAAACTGATATAAAATTGTCTGAGATGTGAATAACGGAAATTTATCACCCTATTTCTCTACGGCTTACTACAAACAGTTTAGAGGCTCATTCTTGTTATTTATGCATAAAAATCCAATTCAGGTGTGATTTCCGAGGGCATTCGAAGTCCCTAATCTCGGATGTTGCATTAAATCTGGCCCTTAACGTGTCAGATCTGAGGGAACTAACTGATTTCCACTACCCTGATCTACTCTTTATTCAGCAGCATAAACAGAGCAGTAAAACCCTAGGACGAGGACGGATGAAGATAAAAAGAGTACCTGAAACAACCGTACGTGAATACCCATCAGCAACACGATTTCCGTTGTTGACTCCCTCCAAATACCAGTCGTTTGGTGTGGCAACCTACGGATGAAAAAGTAGCACACAATTTTAGCTGCATCCAAAAGCTCTCTTGTTACAATCCGCAGCTCATTTAGAAGAACAGCTTTCCAGTTTTTCCCGTCTTCTAGGTCATCCGGAGATAAAAGAAAATGGGAATAAGGGACTACAGCCAGCCGTTTTGATGTCACACTTTCGAATTACACACTACGGAAACATAACTGATAAATAATGGATATGGTCACCGTCTTCAGGCTCCTGAAATTAATCGCTGGACAATCTTGTATGACCCTCCTCACATCTAATTAAATCTACCTCATCTCAGGGTGACCAAGTTATCAGTACAACTTTAAAAACCAAACGTGCTTCATAAGGTTTTGCTTTTATGTATCAAGTATATGAACACACACCAGATGTGCTTGATTATTCTGGGGTTACCTGAATTGATCCAAGGTCGTTTCGTTTTATGACAAACGTTATGACACCCATTAGTGTCCCCTTGTGCACACAGGTTTAGCAGTAGCGGTTTATTATTAACCAACTATCAGCCAATTAACCAAAATATGAGTACAGAGGTCAGTAGGTAAACACCAACTGAACACACTGAGAGACAAACTGTAAACCAGGGGGTGGAAGTTTTATAAATTAACCGTGGTCACTAAAGAAAACAGATAGCAATCCATTAGTAATGAACAGTGTAGCAGAGTGTACATTGGAGAAGTGATTCAGCTGCAAAAGTTCCAGGGATACACCTAGACCCGAATCAGTGGTAACAACAGTACGTCCAGAAGCAGCTTGTCCTGCCAGTTTTCTGGTTTCGTAAACCAGTTAGCAGAGCAATTGCCGTGTCTTGGCATGCCTTTGCAGCCGGTGTTTCAAGTTCCGCATTCACTTCGTGGTGAGTAAGCATCAAATATACGTCAATCCATGTAGAGATTCAGCATCCTCAACAGAAGTCGCATTTAACAAACTGCGGAAGCAATGTAAATCAGCCAAAAAAACATAACGGTAACATACGGATGAACTTCTCTCTAATCGCCGTCAATTCCTACTCTGTAAGTGATCGAGGACATCCTTAGGTCCGGACAAAGGACGCTTTGGCCATCACGGTGAATTTGGTCATGCTTACTAACATTGGATAACTGACAATCGAGAACGCTCTTGGATCTTACCATTTTGAACGTATGATATTTTATGTTGATTGTTTATATCTACTCGCAAGCATTTATTAATATGTATGCATTTCCCCAATACAGAAACTGTCGGGCTGTAGTACGTGCGTTATTAATTTGCCTTAACCCCCGAGTGTTGAGATATAGTGGTGTTCCGGTGGCCTCTGAGGTAAACGCAGAGCATGTTCTACAGTAATAAACAGTACCCTTTGGAGAGCCACTGACTGAAGGTGAAGGCTTTCGACTTCCTTATCGCTGTGTTCACACAGTTGCCGCAGCAACCCGCTACTGAAAGCCTGCGCTTTCATCTTGTTCACTGCTGATACTACGATGACCAGCGTTCAGGAAAGTCGTTATCTCCGGCAATTGACGACGAATGACACAACGGACCGTAAAAAGAGTGAAATTTCTCCTTAACTGCGAACAACCCACTTAGGCGATCTATTACTGTTGTTACGGATGAGACCACATTCTTCAATAAAGTTTGCTTCCTTTCAAAATACCACCACAGCTCTTTGTACATCGAATTGTGAGCTCCTTCCTATCTGATCAGTTATACGAGTCGTTAACAATGATTTAGTGTCTCTTAACGATGGCTCCTCCACCTGCATCTACAATTCATAGCTGAATAGACGCACATATTGTTGACTCTCTATATCTCCGCTCATTTCGTCAATAACTGATAATCTCAGGGGGGGGGCAGAAAAACTTTACAATTAGGGCGGATAATTTTTCACAAACTGTGAAATATACCACGCTATCAAGTTAGTTTGGTAGCATGCAAAGTGACCAGACAGATATCGGCACCGGTTACAGACTGTATTCTGAAGTATGAAGGCGCACGTGCGGCGCATTTCGAGGACTTCTTCAGCTTGCGGAAGAGAGTAATATCACGATCCAACTAGTCAGAATATAATCTGTACCAACAAAGTGATGTGTAGTCCATCAAGTCATAAAACGTTCACAGTAGTGGGAGTTAACCGTCACCGTTATTGTATAATATCCTAACAAGAATGAGGCATCTAATCTCTCAGTGGGAACGTTGATCCAGAGTGACTCTTCATAACCATGCTGACTACGTGTTGAAAAGAGTAGGAACCATGTCAGATAAGGAAAAATCTGGAGCAACACCGCCAGTGTTCAGCGTAAACTGGTCGGCGTATTGAGACCATAGACAATAGGAATGTGACAAAAACATCACCAGAACCAAAGAATTAACAAAAGTCCAGACCTGATGAAATTGTACATCACTGAAACCGATTATGCCAATGCTCAGTGACTCGCGAGTACTATTCGATCAACAGAGAGGACATCAGTGATAGCCAAGAAAGCATGTGTTTGCAGATGCCAGTTACGTCCAAGAAAAGCTACCGGTGACGCTAGATGACACCTACTCACGAACATTCCGGGGAACGATATGAGTACCATTGCGTTTTTTTATGAAAAAGTGATCGTAACTATCGGTTCTGCTACGTGAACTTCGCAACCTAAGTCTTACAACTTTTTGGCGGTTGAGGGAAACGGCTGCAGTGCAGAATCTCTTGAGTATGTAACTAACTGGTACAGGCTTGTGTGTTGTTTTGATCCGGTGGGCTGTGCTGACTTCGACTTTGGTCGATGTAGGTTCAACCATGTCAGATTGGCCACAGGGGAGCAACCAGACAAAAGCAGATGCGTACGTTGTGTATGGTGCCGCTGTGCTGTGCTTTGGAACGGTTTGATGTTGTTTTTTCTTTTTTGCCTGATCTGATTCGGTGTGTGTGTGGTCGGTTTGTCTTTGCAGTATTATCTCTGTGTGAATGTGCCGAATTTCTTGGGTTGTGACTGTCGAGCCTGTTTCAGGTGGTTGATGCGTATGTGTGCGTGTGCGTCACCTGCTGCCTTGCGGTACAGGCTTTTGAGCCAAAGGCTTTGGTTGAGGGCCCTAATCGCTCTCCTGTCTAGGTCTGGGCGTCCTGGCAGTATCCTAAGCCCACAAAAACCATGACTATACAAAATAAACGAAATACCATACTGCATCGGCCGTCACGCAGGATAAACCGGGTCGCCCTATCTGCTGCACATGGCAGGGTGGATAGGCGAAAATATGCTACTGCCAAACACACCCTCATACTGTTCCCCCAACCAGAATCCTCGAGCAGATAATGCTCACTCAAGTTTCAGTAACCTGAAGACCAACCTGAAACAGGCACGGGGACGCAAGACGCTCTGTGTTGGAGCATGGAATGTGCGCACGCTGCTGGATCGATGCAGCGCAACAGGGCGGCCAGAACGGCGCACTGCACTGATCGCGATGGAGTTGCGTCGTTATGGAATCGACATAGCAGCCTTGAGCGAGACAAGGCTTGCGGACCAAGGTAAGTTGCGGGAAGCAGGTGCTGGGTACACCTTCTACTGGATAGGTTACCCGGCAGACGGTGCTCGGGAGCATGGTGTCTGTTTCGCAGTCGCTGATCACATCAATGCTTTGATGATAGGCGAACCGCACGGCATCAGCCCTCGAATGCTGTCTATGCGCCTGCGACTCGGTCGAGGTAAGTGTGCTACATTTCTCAGTGTTTATGGTCCAACTATGTGTCACACTGATGATACAAAGGACCAGTTCTATGATCAGCTGTCCGTCACAATCCGGTCGACACCAGTGAGTGACCGACTGTTTGTTCTGGGTGACTTGAACGCTCGAGTCGGGCGCGACTCAGTAGCTTGGCCGGGAGTCCTCGGACCCTACGGCATTGGTTCAGTCAATGAGAACGGTGATCGTCTGCTCCACCTGTGTGCTACTCACGAGCTGGCTATCACGAACACCCGATTCCAGCTGGATGCGAGCGACATCACGACGTGGACCCATCCACGAAGTGGTCATCAACATTTGCTTGACTACGTGATTGTGCGGCAGCGCGACATTAGTGAAGTGCGTATCACGCGAGTGATGCGCGGTGCTGAATGCAGCACAGATCATAGATTGGTCAGGACTAAATTATTTATCCATGTACGCAAGTCTGTTTATTGTAGGTCTTCCGGACAACGGCAGAAGCTGGATGTCAAACGATTGGAGAACTGTGAGGTAAAGACTGTTTTCCAGCGTGCAGTTGCCGCTCGTCTGCACGACGCGCCTTTATCCACTACCCCTGAGGGTATGTGGCAATTCATCAAGGAACGGATCACGACGGCAGCCACCGAGACGATCGGTCTCAAATGCCAGAAACGTCCGGACTGGTTCGACGACAACAACGTGGTTATCGCTGAATTGGTACGAGAGAAGAATGCCGCATTTGCTGCCTCCACAGTGGACCCGGCCAATGAAGCGAAGAAGGCCACGTTCCGGAGTATCCGCCGTCAACTGGCCGAGCGTGTCCGCGGAATCAAAGACAACTGGTGGATGAAGCAGGGCGAGCGAATGCAGGGCTTCGCAGATCGTCGACAACATAAGGAGTTCTACGATTCGCTCAAAGCGATCTTCGGTCCGTCGATCCAGTCCACTAAAGCACTGGTAGACATGGACACCGGCTGTTCGTGCACCCAGCCAGAGGACATCATGAAGGTCTGGCGCAAACACTTTGGTAGCCTACTGAACCGTCCTGCTACCATTGATTGGGTGACCGTGAACAGCCTGTCGCAACAGGCCATCAAGCCTTCACTTGCTCTCGCCCCGGATTTACTAGAATTGCAGAGAGCGATTGGTCAACTGCGCAACGGAAAGGCTGCAGGCGAAGATGGACTGCCGGCTGAGATCCTTAAGAATGGCGGACCGGCGCTGGAACGTGCACTGCTCCAGCTGGTTCACTCCATCTGGGAGCACGAAGTGATGCCGCAAGAATTTAAGGATGCCCTGATCGTACCCTTGTTCAAAGGTAAGGGTAGCAAGCAATGCCCTGACAGCTATCGGGGCATAAGTCTGCTGAGCTGCGCAGGCAAGGTGCTTGCCAGAATTCTCCTGAACCGGCTGAATACGGAAGTCTTGGAGACCAATGTCCTGAGGAGCAATGCGGATTCCGGGCGAGTCGGAGTACGATCGACCTGGTGTTCGCTGCTCGACAAATTCAGGAGAAATGCCGGGAACGCAACCAGCCCCTGTATGCTCTCTTCGTGGATTTCACCAAGGCCTTTGATTCCGTGAGCCGCGAGGCGTTGTGGACGGTGCTTGGTAAGTTTGGATGTCCAGGTAAGTTCGTCAATTTGATTCGAATGTTGCATGTGGGTATGAGGGCGAAAGTACAGTCGTGTGGATCGACTTGTGATGATTTTGACATTGTCACTGGCGTGAAGCAGGGTTGTGTGCTAGCCCCAGCTCTATTTAGTTTATATTTGACTGCCATGATAACAGTTGCTTTTCAGGACTCTGGGGAGGATGGCGTTGAGGTAGAGTACCGGACGGATGGGCGCCTGCTGAATATCCGACGATTCGGCGCCCCAACCCGGTTACATACCTCAACGATGCGCATGCTTCTATTTGCAGATGACAGCGCGCTATTCGCACACAGCGAGGACGAACTACAGCGACTGACCACTGCTTTCGCGACCGCGGCATCCAAGTTTGGATTGGATATCAACACAGGTAAGACATTTTCTTTCTTTCAGCCTTCTCCGGGCGAAGGTGCTGTCTGTTCACCTTCACCCCAAATTCGCATCAATGGAGCCGTTGTCGACAGCTGCGCTGATTTTTGGGTTTGGGTAG
>LOND01001731.1:33700-53837 GCA_014220965.1 Paragonimus kellicotti | reverse complement strand
TTGAGGAGCGGTAACAACTCGGCCTTCTAGTCCCGGCAGTGGCAAGGATATGCACTACTGACGAGCTCTAATGAGAGCGAAACTCGAGTCTAGTGCTTCTTTTCGAAAGGGGCCGACTGGAAAGTCTATGGGAATGCGACAGCTGCGATCAATTGTGGGTGATGTTCAACTTGAAATTAACATCAACTCCCCACTACGACGGCATTGCCACTTGGGAGCCCAAAGAAAAAGTAGTCGCTTTGCAGCTCAGCTGGTAAGGCTCTTGCCGCGTCCGGGCATGCTGTGTCTATCGCCAGTTCGAGTCTAGCCGAAGTCCAGACTTTTGATAACTCTCTCCTAAAAATAGGACATTCGAGCTGAGCTGAAAGGGCGAAACGGGCACTCAACGGTTTGATGATACTGTCATCATTTTCGGTATGTCGCTGATCTGTTTCAATGACAGCAATTTAGTCAATTGGTTAACGACTATGTGATTGTAGCCGACGAAAATTGATATTTTAACAATTAAGCTTAGAAGTTGATGCAATTTTGATAAATAAAAACAAAACGGCTGCTTAAAAGCGAGTCAATAGTAAACTTCATTTTCCATCAGAACTTCGCGGGTGGAAAAATTATCAATTGAGTCAACGGGAGACAAACAAGACGTGAGTCAACGAGGCTCTGTGGCCCATGAACGTGAATCGATCACATTAACCACCATATCAGCAACCAGACATCTATGTTTACAGCACGTCCATTTCCAGAAAATCCGAATATGAGGACAAAGTGAATAAGTGAATAGTTGGTCTAAAACGCTCGACTACATCACTCTGTCTGACCCCACAAATCGGAGGCGTGAGATGTGCATAAGCTATCAGTACTCGGGAACCGTTGTATTTGTCAATAAGCTTCCACCAAACGAACCAACTGTGTCAGAAACGTGACGTACAAAAAATTTTGAAGTCCGACATTCGAGAGAACGAAAATACAGCCCACGTTGTTGGGTCATGTGCTCCGTATGCCCAAGAAGAGTCTGTCGGAGTGCACATTGTTCAATGACTGATGACAATAATAATGAATGGTAGAGAAACTGAACAAGGATGCATATATGCGTTATGAAGGCCATGATCGTATTATTAGACGGAGGCGGGAAATGCCACCTTTCATGTTGGGGAGTGTGCGATATCTGCATTGCAGGTTAGAAACACTTCCAGACAACATCACAGTAAACAACGAGCTTGAATTCTTCAAATTGTGGACTCTCCTGCTAAATAGATTTTTATTGTCTTCGCTAATATCTTCTCATCACTGCTTTTGCACTTATTTGTTAACCAGCTGTCAAGATCAACGGCGATCTGGATCACAAAAAATTAAAAATGTGTATAAGTACATAGCTGAACAGCATGAACGATCTGTACACATAACCACACACTAGAAGTCCACAACAAACCGACGGGGAACAAGTGTATTTTAGGTCGAACACTGATCCACGTAATTTCCAATCAAAGAGTTAGACGGAATGTTGACCCACCACCGGTGTAGTTTGGGAAGCACCACCAGACGCCGGCTGACCAACGTTCGGTGTGTTTGTGACTGTTGATGGTGTTGCTGGTGGCACAGTTTGTGGATTGGCAAGTGTAGATGCCGGTAGTGGAAATCTATTGGCCCATTCGGCAAGCAAAAAGTCGGTTCGTTGTATTTGGAATAAATTGGCTGGAATATTCTGTGTAAATCGCGAAGTAGCTGTGGATGACGTCAAATTCGATTTTGATATATTTCCAATGCCGCTTTCAGTTTCGGGATTGAGACCGAGCAGAGTGTTAGGATCATCCCATGAATAGGAACCATCGGAAGGATGATATCGAGCGCAAGGAACCAAAGTCTAACAGGAAAGAGTCAGTTGAGGACAGGTGAAATTAGAAAGGAACAAAAACCGCGATTAGGCGAATATGTACAAAACATATTGTTGGATACATACTGTTGTATATCGATAAATATCTTGCGATTGGGATGCTAAGTTTGTTAGTCAAAATACACAGTACATGGGTGATTGGGAGTGATGAGGACTGGAGAACGCCATCTAGACAGACGTTAATTTCAAAGTAAACGGGTATATCCGAGCAACAGGTAGTCGTGAACAACACGCGGTAGCGCGGCCAGAGATCGTTAGAGTTACTCCTGTTAATCAGATCAACATGCATCATACAACATAACTATAGGTCGTCCAACTGTTTGTAAACACTTGCTATGATAAATCGCTGTTTATTTTTTCGTGCCTATCTAAATGAGATCGATACATGTCATAATAGTGAAAACCTATCTGGCACACATGTAACCTTAATGAAACAACGAACAATACCAACCATATGACCGCGATATAACTATTATGGCATGTCACCAACCAGCAGAATTAAGTGGGACATAATGCTTCTGTTCTGTTTCGGAACCTCAATGCTATCACAGCATGCTTTTCACAAGTAAACGAAGGTGTGTCGGACTGAAATTATTTCACTGTTGTCTCGAACTACCTGTCAATTTCAGTGTGGAGTCACAGACCGTAGTATTAGTATACGCTCGTCAAACAAATGTGCTCTTAGGTTAACCAGTTCAACAGGTATTCTGCGAAGAAAGACCTACACTCTAGAGACCCAGTGTCTGAGCACTACTCAGCCAGAAGATTAAGTTACCTTGTTTATGTATCGTTATAAATGCAACTAAGACTCTATCCTGTGTGTCGACGTAACAATCGTTACTCCGTTTGCCATTTGGAATGACCACATTAATGGCATTCGTCGTTGGAAATACGTCCAAAATCAACGCTGATCGCTTCCCGCTGATTTCATAATCAAAAACATCTCATCCTTTTGCGAAGACATTGCCAGCATCATTACAGTAGTTCTATTCAGATTGAAACCCTTTTTATTACCGAAATTCACAAATGTCCACTCACATTTCAGTGAGATTTCAGTTCCTATCTATCCTACACGACGCCGGATGTGTTCGTCATACAGTAAGATTAACAGCCTCTTTTAATCATTCGGTTAATGATACCTTCAAATTGCCTTTTGTATGGTTAGTACTGAGATGCCCCACACAGAATGAGACTGGACCGAATCGGCTTCCTAATTGAAAAACATTCAGCTAAGCAGGACTCAAACACAAGCTGCTGTAAACGGAGCTGTGATCAATCGGCGCCAGTTGATCAAATCAGTGGTCAGCTACTACACCGAATTTGTTTGTAACTGTTGGTGGTTAAAACAATTCGTCTGAACGTGTGTCGGACTGAAACAACTGGACTGTCCAAATCAACGTCGTGGAACAAAACAAGGAACGGGCCAGTGAAGACGTAGCATGCCTGTTGCTCAGCAGCAGTCGTAACTGTAAACACTGTTGATTCTCGATAAATGGATTGAGAATAACACAACGTTATGAGCAAGTTGTGTTATTCTCAATCCATTTATCAATAACATGTTAAACACGACGCCCAAACTGTTTGACTTCATTCGTACTAAATTTGGTGCGGATATCTTACAACCGTTGATCCTCTATAGGAAGGATATTGTTTTCCTCAATAAACTGAGGTTATTTCAAATGGAATACGACTCACATACTATCGGAAACTGTACAGTTAGCTAAGTCTGTCGGCTGACTCACTTCGCGCCTATTAGGGCTCATCAGCGGTGTATATCTTCGTCCGGGTCAGGATTTTCACTCCGGTCCTTGTGTCTGAGAATAATTAGTCTGTTAGTCACAACGCCAGTAATCTCACAAGAGGCATGACTGATCAATCATATCAAAGCGCTCAACAACAAACTTGTTTGAATAGTGTTCAGATGGTTCAATTGTTTCAAAAGAGGAAAAATCAGAGATGCTCTGTTCACTCCAATCATCATCATCATATCAGCCATGAGCCTGACCAAAAGGTACTGTGGCTCGGGCTGCCGCTCACCTCAACAGTGACGTGGAATATCCTAGAAGAAAACGTTACTAAGAAGGTTGAAAATAATAAGTCTAAGCAAAAGAACTAGAAATGGTATGGATGCAGGTACGCCATTGACTGCGACACGCCGCCATCTCGGATAGCGTCTCTAACCAGCGGTTTGAGTGATCACGAGGACCCCATCCAGGCAGGCGACACCTACCCACTTTACTCAGTGGAGCAGTCAGGGTTCTCATATTTCGTGACCACGTTGTCGCTTGACCACCACGTGGTTTCACCCAACTGTTGGTGGTCTCAGTATATAATGCCCGGTACGGTAAACGATCAGCTGGCATACGGAGTACGTGACCTAACCATCGCAGGCTGTGCAACGTGAGTAGTTGACCAATTGATCGCGCATCCCGAGCGTTCCGGAATACGCGCCGGCGAACTGCCGCATTGCTCACGCGATCAGTCCACTTAATGTGGGCTATTTGGCGGAGACAACGATGGTCAAATACAGCAAGCTTGTTGATATCTTCCTTGCGAACAGGCCACGTTTCCGAACCATAGAGCAAAACAGAACGTACAAAAGTGTTATATCGCGCGAAAATTCCCAGTGTAGTCATGAAAAAATACTGTGTAGCGAACAAGCTCGTTTTCAGTGATTCATCATCAGGCTAAATACATCACATTTATATCACAAATTTTACAGGGGAATCATTAAAGGGGTAAACGGGGAAATGAGGTCAGTCAGTTCAATGTCACGCTGCAATCAAGTACCCACTTGAACCGTGGGTCTTGACAGGCTAACAGTATTATATACTCTTCCTTTCAGCGACAATCGAACGTCTTTTCGACGCCACAGATGACGCAGGTTGGCAAAGGCAACTCGTGCCTTTGCTATCCTCGTTGATATCTCATCAGCAATATTACAAGCTGACGAGATAGTGCTACCCAAGTATGTGAAACTGTCCACAGTCTCAAGCGGATTACCTGCAATAAAGAAAGTAGGAGTGGAAATGCCCCAGTCTTGAAGTAACACTTTGCACTTTGAAGGTGCGAAGCGCATTCCATACAAACCAGCCCGGTCACTCACCTTGTTCAGCATGGTCTGCATGTCTTCGGCAGAGGGGCTAAGTAAGACAATGTCGTCCGCATACTCCAGATCGGTCAACCTAGCGCCAGGAAGAATCAACACCAAGTCCACTGGACTCCTCAAGCGCACCCTCCAGAATGTCGTCCATGACAAAATTGAACAAGAAAGGGGAAATCGGACACCCTTGACGAACACCACTAGAAGTGATGAACGCCCGAGACAGCTGTCCATAAACTCTCACCCTGCTTGCAGAGTGAGCATACAGTGATCTCAACAGATTCACGTATTTCCCTGGTACTCCCTTGCGAAGAAGACAGTTCCAGAGAACGTTACGAGCAACTGAATCGAAAGCAGCTCTTCAGTCCAAAAAGACCAAGACCGTCGGCTGCCTATAAGAGTGCCGATGTTCCAAGATCCGTCGCAAGGTAAAAATGTGGTCAACGCACCCTCGACCGGATCGGAATCCTGCCTGTTCTTCACGTATCTGACTTTCTCTGGGTTTAGTGAGCCGACGTAAAATGAGGCCAGTGAGTAACTTGGACGCAACAGATACCAAACTGATGCCTCTGTGGTTGTCACATAGACTTCGGGCCCCCTTTTTGAAAACGGGAATTACTGTTGACAAGCACCAATCGCGAGGTACCTCTTCAGTCTCCCAAATCGTCTGGAGGAGTTTTGTCAGTTCTGATATCAACCTCTCCCCGACATCAATAACCCCGTGATCTAGAACTCCTTAGTTAGATTGAAGTCATGGGCCTCACGTTCATTTTGTGCGCACATATTCGGATGACAAAGAAATGCACACAATGAAGATGGTCATACTGTTCTGTCGCAGTCACTTTTGCGATTCTTCAGTAATCAACGGGTGTAAAGTAAATTTTCACTATTATCACGCAATGAACCCAGTTATTTGGAAAAGAAAATACTGAATGGCTTTGTACTGTTATCGCAAGATGTATCACCAATTATACCGCCTCCGTGACAGTGCCACAACGAGACGCACGCTATCTGGCTAGGAGAACGCATCACTAGCCTCAACAAAGGAACAGAGGTTCTGAAAGGGAATACTGTCTGCATGCGTGTGTGAGCTTTCATCAGTCAACAGCAAGACACCGTGGGTCAGAACATACAACCATGAAGCCCTTTCATCAGAAGAGCACTTCCGACATGAAATTACCATGCGGTTCTGCATGCAAGCTGCACACTACATGGCATCACATCTATAAGTATACTAGGTGAGCAAGTAACCGAAACCAAACCAAGCTACGTCTTTCAAACCCCAATAGGAAAAGATGGAGCTTCAGGCAAAACCTTTAACCAGCAGGCTGTTAGGATTGATCACGAGACTGATTAGAGTGGGAAATAGGGTGACCTTTGTGGATACAAGGACACATGTATGTCAACCTATTTTCTCGTCAAATGAACGAGGCACAAAGTGTATCGCTTATCTCGTTTCGATACACGAATTGTTGTGTGTGCGAATAAACCTACTGATGTGCATGAGGCTAAATTTAAAACTATCGCAGTATTACTTATCTCAAAAAATGGGTAAATGAAAGATAAGCTCAGACGATTACTTTTAAGAACCATTAAGGAGGTCAGGTTTGCAAGCGTGAACTGCCTGAATGAGAAAATGCAATATGTGGACTCTAAAACGATTTAAGTTAGGCACGTGTATTTGTATAATTGACGGTGTTTCCCGAGTAATAAGAATGAAAACCATCATGGCGTGCCGCACAAATAAAAAGCCATACTTCTGGCATGTCAGTAGAATGTGTCTCCTGAAGCAAGAGTGTCCTGGTTCAAAGATGACCACGATGACTCTAGAGGTTGAACGCATGCATGCACTTCGTTCATACGTTACGTGTACGAATGCGCGCATCGTCTAGTGGACTTGGTCACTCTGTGCAAGTGGATACCCGTAGACGCACTCACATAGGCATGCTTACACGAGGACCTCCAACCGATTGAGTAGTGTAACCTGGCTACGTTGGTTGGTTTGTATATCTCGTGGCTTTTCGGTAAAAGACAGTTAAGTTGTTAGACTGTGGTTTGGTTGCTATTGATCAGTTAAAGAATACGATACGATCCGATTCGATTCGATTACCTCGCATACCCTGTTTGCATAAGTTGGCTTTTTGGACATATGCACAAATACTACATGAACAACGAGTCGTACGATCAAAAGGTTTTGGCAGTTCTGATTGAAAATTGGTTTCATCTGATAACTGGCTTAGCAACGAAAAACGATTTAGCAGTATCGAAATGAACTGGGCGTTGGTGCTTCTGTACATCGGTTAAACAACCAAAGAACTGACACGGGCTTATTTTTTTTGAGAACGACTGTTGTGTTTACGATCATATACTTGCATATCAGTTGTTAGTCAGAGCCATCTACTTCAAAGTAAACCACACCTTCTCTCCTTCGGCTCGATATGGGTTGGCAACGTGCAAAAGGTGAATACAGAAAGAAAGGGATTCAGCCATCAATGTCACCGCAACTGCTAAGCTGTTTAACAAAAAAGCATAAGGGATCAATTGCCATCTCAAAAATAAGCGTCAACAGATCATGTTGAAACTTCCGGTAGACTAACTGTGGTAGACCAAATCTTCTACAGGAGCATTAATGAAATCAATAAGGTTTGCAAGGTTTGAGCAACGGAGATTCACCCGTTACAAACCGGTTGGTTGTTAATTACTTTTAGGCTGGAGCTGCTGGCGTACGAATGGACGTTCATTCAACTTACCTTGTTTTTTTTTCAGAACTCTTAACAAGGTTGATCATCCGTCAAGTACGGAAACCCAACGACTAAGATCACAAGAAAATTCCGTTTACTTGACTCAAAGATTAGTTAATTGGCCAAATGGCTAACGTCAGGGCGAGTGGACAGTTACCATTACTTACTCCGTTTCTTAAGTTATCGGACATTGTTGAGTTATTAATGTTGCTCTATGAAGATTACACAAAGAACCACCGAGTTGCAGAACCAAAGATACATAAAAACACGCGACTGTTCGAAATGGGTGCCCAAGTTGTTGTTCATAGTTTCGGTTACACAACAACGTTGGATATAGGAAATATGACGGGAGTATTATTGACGTTATTCTCAGTATATTCTGGACCTGACCCACTGCTTCACTTTAGCCAACTCAGTCCTTGATCCGGTTGCATATAATGTTAACTTCGAGTAAATCTAATGAGAGAAGTTCGAGGGTATCACATCTGGCAATATCGGTGGTACTTCACGGTTGATAAGACGTCTAAGAGAAATAGAACCAAAATAACCTAACATACACGGCACATTGTGGCGGTGCGCTATGTTGCTTAAACCTCAGACTCACTCGCTTAATGAATGAACTCATGAACGATGAATGAAGTATTCTTGAAACATTCTGAGACATATACTTAGAATTGTTACAATGACCAACCACTCTTACTCGTGACATCACTTTCAAAGGAAGATAGGCCAATATGACGAAAATCATCATCCCAAACGATTATCATTCGTTCCATGCGGCAAGTGACAGCCAAAACACCTCCCGGGATTCTCGGTAGCCCAAACAGAAGAATTGAGCGGCCGATCTACTAGGATAAAAGGTGTCTTCATCATTGGACAGTACTCTTACAACAGTCCCAGGATCAATATTTCCTCGACAAAATTCAAATAGTCACTTGAGTCGTCAGTGCGAGCTTCTTGGAACTGTGTTCAGTTACACCACTGGCCGACTAGACACGGCACAGACGCGTTAGACGACGAACGTCCTTTCTAGAACTTACTTGTATTGGTCGAAAAGTGTCGACAGCAGTAACATCCTGTGTTTTCGTTCTTCAACCAGCAGGAGAGTTTTGGCTCATTACGTTAACAGTTTATTGCAAGTATAAAATTAATCTACTGATTGATAAATAATAGAGGATTTTGTTGATAGAACCTGAATACCACCCACATTTGGCCGTATTATTCGCACTCACAGATCTCTCAGCACAACCCTGTCAAACTCCAGTAATGGCAAAGACACATACAACAAACGAGCCCTAGAAAGAGCGAAGCCCGAGTCTAGAGGTTCTCTTTGAAAGGTGTTGGTCTAAAATCCGTGTAAATGAGAAAGTTGCGATAAACTGTGAGTGATACCCAATCTATAATTTGCTAACGGTTGATTTTGAGACAGAAGTTAATGCCTTACGCTCTTCGTTGAACGGCTTGGCAGTTACAGGGGCATTCGTGGCCGAAACCCTCTATTTATATGCTCAGTTGTTTCGAGTGTTTGTCTACCTGTGTAATGCATCGGATAAAGCAAAGGAAGCCAGGGTTTACATTAAATCGAACAGTTCTAGCTATTAATGGAGGTGTAATAACATAATCATTGACATTCAAACCATTTTCAACATAATCAACTCAACTCAATTCCTCCGTTGTTTAGTTAACGTACAGAAACATCAACTCATCGTCCGCTTTAACATTACTGAAACGATTGTAGTAACCCCGCTAGTGTTCAACTGGAAGTCTTCATCTGCTTGGTCAGCGCAAATAAGGTCATATGGTTGCCACAGTCGCTCCTAATGTGGCGATTGTGTTTATGCTCGGCAAGCCAGTTCAATTGTCTTCACGTCACCATTTGATGACAGTAGATATATTTTAGTTGGTCTTCGTACTTTCGCGACAAGATGCAGCTCGTCATCCAAGCGTATGTACTTTCTGGCCTTCATCTTCCGACATCAGGCCGGTCACCTTTGTGAAATGGCACCTCAAACACTGTTCTCATGGTTACCCGATATAACAAGCCCTTGTAGCTGACCCAATGAAAAAGTGATGTACAACTTAGCTCATCCGACAGATTGCGGTAGTACACGTTTAGCATGGTGTCATTATATGGAGAACATCTTGTTTGAGGACGCTGTTTGATAGAGAAAAGAATAAAAATCAATGACGCTCGTGTTACGAATGCTTGTGTACATCGGTGCAATTTCTTCCTTCAATCTCTACATTTTTTCCTCCTTAATCTCATACTGTGGCACATTTGCAACTCCATGTGATTTTCGTGTTATAAAATGAAAGTATATATATATATATATATATATACTTTCGTTCTACTCCCACTTATAACTCGGTTGTTTGTTTGCAAGGTGTAGGCACCTTGATGTTGAATGTTTGAATATAGACGTAGCTATTTTTAGTAGTTAGGTCCCTTCCCCTCCCCTTCTTTTTTCTTTTCTCTTTCTGTACGGGGTTAGCTTTTCTTTCATGGTTGTGTGACGGTTAAGTATCAGTGAGATTCACCGATGTGCTGTTGTCTGTGATATATATATATATATATATATATATATATATGACAGGCTTTTAACATAACCACAGAATAATGCGTTGCAATTCAGTGTTCACTAATAGTCACCGCAGACAGAGGAAAAAGCTTAAATGAACACAAGTCTGCCACGAATTTTTTACTACAATTCATTATGACAGGTTCCCGGAACGTCGCTTAAATTTCTACCTGCAGTACAGTATTCTTTAAACAGCTGAACTAAATGTCCATCGACACTTTTTGGCGGTTCTGAATAAAGAAACGGTTTCATCGCCTTAATGTTTCATCTACTCTTTTGGACCATGAAGTTGAAGTCAGTTTCATTTGTTTTATTCAGAACCCAACTTCGTAATCACAGAACCAATGCAGGAAAAGCTAATGCCAAGACATCTATAAATGTGATATGTGCCCCGTTTCAAGTCGCGCAAATGGAGTTCGATTTATCAACAGCGGCGGTGAAACTCAGAATTCTAAATTCCAATGCTTATATCGCCACAAATACGTACAGGTTATTTAAATAAAAAAGAGCAGGACCATTAAACAATTCAGTGATGTGTAAACAGTACATTATGACTCAGTAGAAAAGTGGAAGGTTTGAGTCACAGCAATCTCAAACACTTCAGTAACCAGTCTAACATTCTGATGGTGTTCAGCCCAAATGCGAGCAAACATGTTGCACAACGGCCAACCCTGATGTGTAGAAACCGAAAGCAGGTTTGTAAAAGAACAGTGTCGTACACAACTGCCGCTAGCAAAGCCCATATATTTGACCAGTCAATTGACGAACCTGTAATACTTTGTTCAGACCGCTCACTGTGGTCAATAGACGCGAACTGAGAAGAGTTGCTAAATCCGGAGCCTGCAGGACCGTCCCGTTGATTATGTAATAGTAGGCTAGTGGCGTTACTTGAGTGCTGGAGAGTCGCTGCTGTTTGCGAATGACAAATAGAATAGGTTCCTGAAAAGCGGCGAAGACAAAAGGAAGTACGTAGCAAAAATAATGATGACATTAACTTACCGACGGGAAGATAAAAACCATTGGAAAGAACGGATGGAATACACACAAAAACAACAAAAACCAAAAAACGTCACTAAACAGAGTTAACCACAATTCAGGTTGTATTCCAATGTAACACCACTATTGCCAGTAAGCTTGCAAAGTTGAGTCCCACCGCCGCATTCTGAAATGCTTTCAAGCCAGAATACAAGAAGGTGCACCATCCGCATACCGCTAAGGAAAATTCATAATACAGGGTGCAACCGTCAAATGATATGAGTAATACTCACCACGGCGAACAGCTAACGTGAAGAATGATTGAGTTCGATGCTTTGATCAAAACACACTTACTCATGTACTCTTCTCCAGGACCTGTGACAATTTAAAAGTCTGTGATTATTAAAATCGTTCGAAAAATGATATTCCCCATTTGGTAACAACCACCGGAAAAGCGTTGTTATCTTGTAAACGTTAATAAACATAACGACGCTCCCTTCGAGTTTCCGAGACGAAATAAGCAGTCAAAAATCATTGTGCCTGTTGGTTATATAAATACCTAACTTCGTTGTTATATTTCAGAAGGCAAACGGCTACGGCCATATTCGGTAGTCGAGCACGACCAACAGACAGTGGCGACCGGCCGTCAAAATTACTAGCACCGCACGAATTCTAAACATCGAATTGTGCACTTCAGCACAAAGATGGTAAAGCACCATGAAGAGACCGCGTTGCACAGTTCAACAACGGATGCAAATTGACTACATCAACATCGGTTATCAGTGGGGTCACTCCATTATGAACTGCCGTTCATTTTGGAGTATCCACCCTGACACAGACCATGCAGTTGCTCCCATCAATTTTGTTTTGTCGTTTGCTCAGCAACCATCAGCTTACGAGAATAAAATGGTAGGTTCGAAATTGAGCAACCAGAGTACAGGAAAAGCTTAGTAAATAGCACTGAAAGCCAGGCTATAACAGTTGAAAGATCCAAACAATCACTGGGCAGAAGTCTCAACAGCCGTGCGGACCTTCTTTGGAGAGGACTGTCCTAAAGGAGCCCATTAACTATGACAAGTTGATTTCTAATAATTATACAAAGCTTGTGAATAACCATTGAGTGATTCTCCTCGACTCTGAAAACCACGAAAACCACCATGAGCTCAGACTCGAACTGCGTAAAAGCTAAGAAGCTATGGAATGAAAATGCATTTTTATCAGAGAATAGTCGCGTGTCGTTTTCCCCGGTTTGTTGTTTCACTGTCCGTCAAAAAGGTATCAGTAAAACTACAACTAAAAAAGATGGCTAATAAATTTAAAGCTTGTTGCGGAGAATTTAAAAGATGGTTGATCACTGAGCAACAATTCAACCAGCCTGAGCCGATTCATTTAGCTGTGGTTGACGGAGGCAGAGTGGTCAGCTACGACATTTTCCACGATCCTCCGTCGGAAACCGGAGAGGCTTGATAAGGCCACAAACAGTGCCACGTGGTTGGCGCTTGTCTACGGTCCTCCTCACTTGCAAAAATGGTGCCAGAACATCATGTGGCAACCATACAGGGAATAGTAGGGTCTGCATCACATCCAAGATACTCAATGGTCTAAAAGTACAGCGGCTTCTACAGTTAATAAAAAGAAAACAGGCATATCGCTGGCTTGATCGCGAGTGTATTCGTCCTATCTTCGTCTTGTGACCCATTGTGACATCGGCACTTACCTTTTAATCAACGGACGTCGCATTTTCAGCGCGAAAGGTTGCTTTAAAATTGGTTGCTCGACACGTTTTTTATTACCGAGGGGTACAGTAAATTGTCCATTTTTTTGAAGGAGTATGCACGCTCTGAAGGCAGAGAGCGCGTTTATGGAAGTCTTTTATCAGCGTTCTCCAGTTCAAGTGGCGTCCGATAAGTCTATTTGGTTTCCTCTTCCTTTCCCTCAACTATGTGATGGATAACATTCTGGCAGGAAGCACTCGGAAGTTCCGATGATCTTAGAGTGGGGCTTCTGTCATCAGGATCACCATCATCATCAAAGACAGCAATACACTAATGATTCGCGCTGATGGTTAACTGAGTTTCCATACGTTGACTATTGCGCTGGACTCTAGTCTGTTAAGTGCAGCAACGAGTCTAACGTTCGTGCGAGAGCGGCCTGTTGACCGATCTGTTTTAGAGTGCGAACGTTGAAAGCACCTATATTAATTCGCATTCTAGGTCTAAGCAAGGGACGAGGGAGGCCTGAAGCTGAGTGGTAAGAGACGGAACTTACCGGCACAGTGTTACTACGATCAGCTATATTTGTTGTGAGGCCTGCGGAGTAATTACTAGAAATGGGAGTTGGAAGAAGTCGGAGAGCCAAGTTAGATGACGGTGGGAGAAAGGCCAGTAGTAGCACGTTTTCGCCTGTCCACCCTGCTGTATGCAGCAGATGGGACGGTCCGGTCTACACTCCGAGACGTCCAAACCGGTGTAGTGAATATCCATGGTAAGACACTTCCAGGACATCCAGACCTAGACAGGAGAACGATTAGGGTTCTCAACCAAAGTCTTTGGCTCAAAAGCCTGTACCGCAAGGCAGCGGTTGGGTGGCAGTGTACCAGAACTGGTACTTTTTCCGGAAAAAAGGTGCCCATTTTCTTTCAATTCCTAGTCTGGGAGGCTAGAAGGCCGTGGCCTGTCAGGCCTCTACTTATTGGCCTGCCTGGTATGAGTGACTCTATCGATGTGGTGATCACACCGTCCAGTTTAGCCCAATAGGTCATCGAGATGCGCAAGCCGTCACACCACGTCAAGGTCCAGTCTCGTGTGTGACGGTATCTTGAGAAGGCGCGTACTAATGTTTTGGACTGGCCAGCCTACCGTTCCAAATCAAACCCCATAGAAAACATAAGGTTTATCGAGTTGCGAGATATACACAGATATCCAGATACACAGCCTAACAGTTGAAATGGAAATAGTTTTAAAGTTAACAATCAACGTGGTGAACCGAAATGGCTGTAGCACGTGATTCTAATCCGGTTGCAAAAGTACGTCACATAAAGTGGCCGTATCAATGGATCGACGGAATGGCAACAGAACTAGAAAGCGTGAACTTTTGACAATTCTTCACCTCCGTGCATAGAACTGTTGGCGCCTTAACGATTGAAACGACTGGTTGAAACGATTTTGTAGGAATCGACTTCCTATTTTTGTAGATAGTCCATTTTTTTAACCGGTTAATCAAACGAAATTCGAAATACTGCCATTTACGGCATGTCCGTCTGTTGCAAGGATTGTCGACTTGCACACAGGAAAGATATTATTAAAGTTGGGGTGGTCAGGTGCATAAGTTCGTTAATTCCCTAAACTAGTGTGAACGTTCTGGTTGTTTTGTCTCCCTACGCTCGAGGTTGACCCAAGGCTTAGGAAGCATACACAGGGTTCAACCAGTGTTCAGGACGAAATAAATGATCGTGAAACGTTTCAGAGTGTTATTTATTGGTAAAGCATCTGGGTTAGTCGAGAAGATTAAACAGCGGAGTGCAATAACTGAATTCGTGTGGTTACCGACAGGGGTGCAAACTTAAAACAGACATCAGTGCAATACAAACCAGTCATAACGATGTTAGCTGGGGTTCAATATTGGAACTCCTGTTGCACAAACGGCTCCTGTTTAGATGTGGACAATCTAAACATTATCAGCCTGCACATTATCCAATCTTTCTTATGGCAGAAAACACTCCATGGTTTACAAGGTGAATAAAAATGTATGCATGGAGAGCGTAAGGTAAAAGCACATGGCCGGTTTTGGAATGAGCTAGGCATTGCGTCTACATTTATGTTACAATCGGTAGCGAAAATAAGCTGCCGCCGAAATGTATTGCACAATTACAGAAGCAGAGAAAGAAACAACTGAACGTAATCGTGATGAGCACAGAGTACGATTATCACGTCACCATGTGTCTAAAAATTAGTCTTATTGCCGAACTGAACCAGATAAATGTGGTTAAACGCCCTGTGTGACTTAAACGGTGGCGTACCGTGGATACTTAACCATGGTGAGTATGCGCCAGATATATGCCTAAGTAACCCTAAGAGTAATTATGCCCGTGGACAGTGAAGACGTGGGTTCAAAGCATACGGTGTGCAGTAAAGGTTACAAACCATCCAATACCCATTGGAGTATTGGTCGCACTCAGCCGCGTGTGCATCTTACATCAGCGTCGGCAAGCACGCTGGGGACATTGAAATAAATGGCTACTTCACAAGGTGCACACTACAGTAGACCCTAAAAAGTGAAGTATACGCCCGACAACTGAAAAATCAATTCAAGGTTAAAAAAGATACACCGTTAGAGAACCTGACTATGGTTGAATATAATGATATGCAATGCCTGAAGTGAAGTTGAATAACTCTCGGTAGACTGTTATAAACGAAACGCGTTCAATTCTAAAGATTTGTCTAACCTAGTGAACTGGATGCGCTTGAACACAATGAAGTGTTACAACCATGAAACTGTAGCCACCATTCACAACGACCACAGGATCGTAGTGAACAGACACATGGATTACTATAGGGTACTGTACTTAACTTCATAGCTTGGTCTACTTTTGTGCAGACTACATCAGATGTCTCTGTACAAATGCACACCAATTGTTTAGATTAAATCGGGCTAACAATATACAACTCGTGTGCGAATTTCGTCTTCTTGATATTTCTACTCAGTTTGAGTCGAAGCTGTCTGTATTAAGCTACTCGGAGACTGTAGTGAGGGCTGACTGTTTGTGGTTGTATATTTATATCGAATTAGTCCCTTACAATACTGTTCAGCGTGTCTTTGAACGGAGTACTGAAACTTGAAGACGTTCACGCATGTTGCTAATGCAAGAGCGACCTAAAGAGAAGGTCAAGTAACATTCACTAACGGAAATTGAACAGCAACACAGTCACTGAAAACTTACTTGAGCGTGATGTAAATAAAATTCCACACCGGTCATGCATAACAACTGCTCAGAGCTCAAGCGCTGCATTCGAATAACTTCATTATTACACTGACGATCATAGAAGGGGTTCGATAAATCACAAAAATAATCCAAAACGTTGGCTGCACACAACAGATGGCTCCAAGCAGGATTGGACCATGAAACGCTGTAAAGTTCATCTGCGGATGACTGAAGCAGCGACATTGCACACTTCTATGAATCTTTCAGAATCTTTTCAACAGCTTCCATTTTACGCTGTAAGAAGCTGTGTTTTGTACGCAAGTATTTAAGTCTCAATATATGAGCGTAGTAGCCACAAGCAAATCCCGCACCGAACACTAAACACAAGAAAAAGTTATTCCAGGACATATATCATTAATATTCGCTAACAGATAATGAAAATGTGTATCAGTCTCTGCTAACCAATGTCTTCAAAAAAGAACAAGCGACAACATCCGCCCGCCCACAACCAAGCGATGACCTTGAGCAGCCGCAACAGTCGCACACCTTCAAGGTCATATGTTTCCACAACTCACGCTCACTGATTTCGTGGGAATTTTTGCAGATCCAGAGAAGTCTCCGACTTGTTATTGATCCGCTTCTGGGTGGACATGGAACGAGGACTTTGGTCAGGAACAATCTTGAGTTGAGGAGGGTCGTCGCGAAGGCGTCGATCAGGAGCATGAGCACAGAGTTGGTAAGTGAATAGATGCAAAGAGGAAATGCTATAGTATATAGTGTCCACAGTACATAACTACAAGTTGTAATTTATTCCTGTACATTTTCGTGTATAACGTCTAGTTAACCTCTTCTGTGCATTTGTCTTAAAGGATCCCATCATTTTTTAACTTGACAGTCAACACGAATAAACGGGAATTACCGCACACTTTTGCTGTCATCTCCATTTGTGAGGATCTTTGGGCTGGTGAAGTATTCGCATGATGAGACATGTTAGCCCTACGTATCGGCTGATCCATTGTTCCTCAGCGTTCATCCTTCCACGCCGCGTGCGGGATTGTGCATCTGTCGTCTTCCGAACCGGCTATCTGGCGCTGTCTTCAAGTGTGTGGTAGCTTATTCAATTCAGTGGACATTGACTTATTAGTGAGTCGTTCCTTTTTACTGACAGGCTTTCTATCTTAGTTGTGCGCATACCTTTCGCGCCTACACGTTAGCTTTGCAACCGTTTTCTGTGATACTTTACTATGGTCATTTTCATCATTTGATTGATTAGGCCACTGCAAAATTGGCGGGCCCGCCAATTTTTTTCGAACTGTGTTTTATCCATCTTTTTGGCATTATTAGAAGTGCTTGACGACATTATGGACATTGACATTAAAGCCGAGCACAGTGTTGCTTTAAAACTGCCCGAATACAGCGCCCGAAACCCTCATCTCTTTAGGACTCGCTGACACTGTCATTTTCTCTAAATTAGACCTAGTACCCAACTATTATCGCATTTCGATTGCCGAAGAGGACACTCTGAAGGCAGCCATTACAACGTCTTCTGAACTTTTCGAGTTCACAAGGATGCCTTTTTTGGGTCATAATGCGGCTGAAACACTTCAGTGTTTCATGGGCGAAGTATTGCATTGACTCCCTTTCGCACACGTCAACATCGCCTTGAATGCTGGTTTTGTCAGTTGTCGTAGTTGGGAAAAATGTTTTTCCGACAAAAACCGCCAAATGAGCTTGGTATCTGGTGCAGAAATTGAAATCATCGAATCTGCGTCATGACTCATATATGCTTGTTTTAACTGACCGTTAATTGAAAACGACCTTAGGGTATATCGGTTTCGAAATTCGGTATGGCTGCTGTTGTTTTGGTTGGTTTCGTGTGAGAATGTTAACACAAGGATGTTCAAGTAATTTTTACATTTATTTTTCATTTTTTCATGCATTTATGATTTTCTTTAATTTTTATTTGCAGGAAATGGATTATATTGCGACTTTCAAGGCGATGTTTGAGAACCGTGAATTTCGCACCTTCTCACAGTTCCAGGAGTGCCTTCAGAGGTACATGGAGGAGGTGGGCGTTATTTGCTTTCGTGGAACGAGCCGTAGGTCAGAAACGGTTCTGGGGTACTATAAAGTAAGGTTGCATGATTGAAAACCTGCAGATTTATTATCGTTGTACGAAGTACAAAAGGCGTAGGAGTGTATGCAGAGGAGTGCGACGTGTCTAGTGGGTTAACTGTTGTTGTTTTAACAAATCAGTTCTCGCGACACATGTTGCAGGTCACGCTTTCATGTGGTCCGACGTAAATGCCTGTCTGGTTGTGTGCTCTTTCGAGCTAGAGCACAACCACCCTCTCAATCGTCTGTTATATGAGTCCCATCCTACAAATCGTGGACTCGCCGTCAATAAATTGAACGAATACAGTAACCCCTTCCATTACTATATACCAACTGCTGATATTAAGCAGTATGTAGCGGATGTTTACGGGAAGTTTATCACAACCGCTGACGTTGGAAACATCCGCCGCAAGTTGAAGCCTGCATTGTCAAGTGAGTTTGTTATGTAACAACGGTAACGGATCATCAGAAAACCTTGAGCAAGTTCTGTCGGTGATTAGTGCGATAGGTGTGGTGCGCACCATGCGGGATGAAGGCAACAGATATACGCATATCTGCTTTGCTCAGCGAACGCAAATTGAACTATTCCGACGCTTCCCGCATGTTGTGAATGTGGATGCTACCCACGGGACAAACAGGCACAAGTATGTCATTGAACACTTGTCATACTTTCGAAGCTGGAAGTTATATCAGTTCCTCGTAACAGATGGTATGGGACACGGCCGACCCGTGATGTACGGGTACGTTCGTAGTGAGAAGTATGCTTCACTACGTAAGGCTGTTCGAAATTTTTCGAGAAATGATGGGTGAGCACATTGTGGTGAAGACGTTTGTCATGGATAAAATGGCTGCGCAAATGAGAGCAGCCCATGTGGTGTTCGGCTGCGACATAATGTTGTGTTACTTTCATGTACGGATGCCGTACGTAAGTAAGTGGGTAACATTTGTTTGTCATGTTCGTTAACAGACGAACTCTTTCCGCAGTCGTTATCTCTTCCACCGAATGGCTACGGTAGACAATGAGGAAGAGTAAGTTGCACTTTACACCGTATACCGTAGATTCAAACGTGAGCTATTTATCATCCGCGAACCGATAAGAAGTTTCTGAATTATTTGTTGTGTCATTGGCTGTACATCAAGCCCAAGTGGGCCATTCATGCGCAAAGCGATGTTGTCCACTTCGGCAATCGTACGAATAATAGGCTGGAGAATGCAAACGGACGGTTGAAGAAGAGGACGCACCCAAGGGATTTCCTAGCTGTTGCCATTCAAAAAATATGGATCCACAGCGAGTGGCTGATGCGGGAGTACGAAATACAAACGACTTACGGAAGTGGTCGTCGTGAAATTGTCGATGTAGACTGGTACGTCAAAAACATTCTTCACGGAATGACTACGTTTGCAAGCCATCTTGTCCAAAAACATCTGAACGGACGGACTCCATGAGTTCATTTCGATACTGTATCTGCGTGCGAGGTAAGGGATTCATTGGTAATTACCTTGAACATTGCAGCTTCGTGTGCAACATGATGGCGACGCTTTTGTCGAGGATAGCGTGCAGGGCACATGTGAGTGTACTTTCCACCGTTCGATGTGGCTTCCTTGCATTCGCATTCTGTCAGTGTTTCGAAAACACTTATACCCCTATGGAAAGGCGTTTTGTAGTTTTCACTTCCGTTTACAAATGTCGTGTCCACATTCATGGGCGGTGACTGGCGGAGTACAATCTGCCAATTCGACTGTTAGTGGGCCCGCAGTTTCGGCCGCTTGTTGCAGCCAACTTCGACCATCACTATAAAACCCTGCATAATG